>JAYKQN010000020.1:18347500-18585970 GCA_036785175.1 Eupleurogrammus muticus
TTAACCGAGGCATGTCTGGGCTACGGTTACATCAGGGCAGCTGCTGCTGACATTTCAGCGGCCGGAGAGAGCGGCGTGTAATCACTTGTGAGGAACCACAAGCTGCACTAGTGAAACGTGTGATCCAGATTAATGGCCCCGCGGATTATTTTTTATGCCATTTATGCGTTATTAGACGGCACGGCAGAAAGCAGCAGGCTGACAGACGGACAGGAGCTAAACACACAAACACACAGCGATGCCAACATCTACACACTGATAACGTCAATTAAACTCTGGAGCTGAAGAAAGATGCACCAAAACACATATATAAATATATATTTATATACATGGTGCATGGTGATGGATCTTTCATTGATATTGCCTCTTGCCAACAGCTGGAAATTGTGTTTTGACTTTAAATTTTAAAGTTGATTTTTTTTGTAGGCGACCTAAAAACAGCAGAAGAGAGACGGCTCGTTATAACAAGAAAAAATCATGAAATTTAAGTTTTTTAGAAACTCAAAAGTCTTAAGATTTGACACAGATCAGATCAGAGTATTTTAAACAGCCTCTTCCCAGCGTCGGCTGGTTGACTCATCCAAACAAAACCACATGCTACTGAATTATAAAAGAGACAACCGCTACGACAGAGGAAACTTCAAGCGTTGACTGGGAAAGCGACAGCTCACGATGACCTTAGACGACGGAGAAAAAAAAAAAGTCGCCTTCGACGACTTTGCCTGCAGTCAGGCTCGTGCAGGCTGTTTATTGTGAACCGCCGACTCAGCTAAAACTGAAAATACCGCAAACTTATTTCATCATGTCACCGCATCGAATGACGGAGCACGCAGAGCGCGAGCGTTTGACACACAGTAATGCAGGCCCGAGGCCTGATTCAAGACGCTAATGAGACTAAAACACACTCAGATAATGTATTAACTTTCACTCATTGATTTTTTTTAACAGTAATCAGACAGTTACGCTGTAAAGAGGCCCTACAATGGATGTTTTTGCTCTACCCTCCTGTCAACCTATACTTAAAGAGTAACTTAACACCACCTGAAATGTTCATCTCGTGTCCTGGTAGCTTCAACTTTTCACCTCGCTGCAGTGACGCGGACGGTAACACCACAGAGTCATCGCTAAGCAAAGCAACTTTTCCCAAGTCAAACATCTTGTAGCTGATCTGTGTGGTGTCACATTGTCTACACATATTGAAAAAAAATGGCCGCTCTGGTCTCTTCTCCAGCATCTCGTTGACGCGGCCTGAGAACCGGTTTCCCCACTTTGATTGGTCCGCTATACGACCACCTATGCTGCGGCGCTGGAATGCGGTTGCCATATACACGGGATTACTCCGGTTATTTCAGCTCCATTTGTTATTTTTAGCGAGAAAAGACGACATTCTTTTGACTGATAGCAGCTACTGTGATAACGCAGGCTTGCTTTGCTGAGCAGTGGTGGAGGTCGGAAATAACTTCTTACTCAACCATGCGTTTGATTTTCAGGAAATCAAACGGTCTAAATTGCACATGATGTAAGAAACCCATTCTGAGTTTAGGAAACACGGAGGTTCACTATACATTGGAAAATGGATGTTTCCCATGGCGGAATCCAAACAAACAGCCCATGGCCTACATTCACCGTCTTCTGTCGCTAATCCTTTCTGCTTGTATTCATTTCATACGACACATATAAAAGTCCCCGCCGCCGTAAATACATCAAACGCCGTGGACTTGCAGCCCTAACCAATTCATTACCATAATGTTAACGGAGTAACAATTTACAGAGAGAGGAAGCTCACACACTGCAGGAGACAAAAGGACGGAACCAAGAAAGGAGAATGACAAGAGACAGACGCTTCCACGCGTTCCTGAAAAGAGCTTTCTCTCTCTCTCTGTCTGTCTGTCTTGGAAGAGGAAATTCCCTTGAGGGGACAAGTCCTCCCTAAACTGAGCTTTCAGCGCAATATTTCAACTAACTGTGGAGATTAGCGCGCTGTCAGGACTAAAGACTCAGCAGGGGAGCGCGGCCGTGCCGAGTAGATATGAAGTGCGTCTTGGAAATCAACCACCATGACCAGTTGAGAACCATTAAAGACCCTCCATGCAACACAGGCAATCAGCGTCGGAGTCATTTTTGGTGGAAACGAGGCTGATACAGAGAAAGGGAGCAAAAACTAGCCACAACGCTACAGATAAACGCTCCGTCATCCAGCGCCGAATAAAAGCCGATCGTCACGTGAACTCATTCACCTCCAACCCCCCCCCACCCACAGCTGTCAGCATTAGGCTTACAGCCGATATTATTGAGGTATTTGACTAACAAACATACAGAGAAAATAACCAACATAAAGTAAATGTGATGATATCATTCATTGCATTATTTGGATACTGGATCATATCATGATTTTAATAAATATTGTCCACATGTCCCTGATATCACACATCTGGCCCCAGTGTGGATTATTGTTTGTTTCTCCAGAACTTTATCTGCAGCATAAAAACAGAGACAGGAGGCAGGAAGAGGAGAAAGAGAGAGAGGGGAACATATGCAAGACAGATCACAAGCTGCTCTGCAGCCTTGTTCTTTCACCTGAAAGCAGCTTCACATGTTGAATCTTGTTATTTATTTAAATATAGGAAGCAGCCATTAAAGGGTTTTTGCTCACAGCTGAATCACATAAAGCATGTTTTCTTGTTTCAGATCATAATAACCACATAAAAAGACACAACAGTTATCTGTAATCATGGCTGTGATGCCTCTTGTGCAACATAATCTAAGCGTGAAGTTGCCAAACAAGTCATTTCTGGGTGCAAAACTCGAATATCTCAAGGATTCAATGCAACCCCGTTCATTTTCAAGGAGGAATTTGATCTCATTATAAATTTTGAAGCTTTACAATCCATATGCAACATTGCTCGCTGGTATGTTGGTTTGGTTGGCCCTTTAAATGGCACGTTTTGTTGCAGGCAGTTCAAAGCGTGAACAGTCTGGCAACGACTCGCCTCCGAACCAAGGTTCTGTGCCCCCTCCCTTCCCTCAACCCGTCATCACAGTCAAACCGTGTGTCATGGCCACCCCGAGGCAGCCGAGTAATAGGAACATAAGAACACCCACTTCACAGCCCCTCAGAACGGAGCCTTGACTCCGTGACGGGAGACACACAATCACACCGCTGCAAATAGTCTTCGCTGGAAAAAAAACAAAACAGATGAGATGTGATCTCGGTGCTGAAATTCGGGGCTCGGTGTTCCCGGGAAAAAAATAAAAGAAATAACAGAGGAAATGGAAAAAACAAGCAGAGATAGGAGCTGAGCTGCCTCCGCATGGAAAAATTTATAACCAATAACTCTAAAGCGCTGGAACGCATCACATTCTAAACCAGTTTTCTGCATGCAGGTAGACAAAGGAACAGACATCATGGAGTCTCTTCCAGATGGTGGAAACCAAACACCAAAACAAACAGATTACCAGCGATTAGACCCCGAAAACGCCCACGACAATCATAATAATCATAATGCTCCCAGCTGCTTCGGCCAGAGGTGTGTGTGTGTGTGTGTGTGTGTGTGTGTGTCAGTGTGATATCACAGATCATGTGCTGCATGCCTATTGTGTCGGTGTCTCCCCGTACTGTAACATGGTCACACAGTTGGAGGACAGGATTAATGGGGAGCACCTCCGTCTCACACACACCCAGAATGCCGAGCTGATCTGCTCCGAGACAACGGGAGGAGGGGAGGGGGAAGAGGGGGGTTAGGGTGGGTTCAAAGCCCCCGCCATAAATTCCCTGTATCTAGGAGGAGAGTGGAGGGGGAGGGGGGCAGATGGGAGCGGAGAAATGAACCAGAGGATGGAAGGAAGGAGGGGAAAGTGCTAGAAAATATGATCATAAAAAAACTGGAAAACCCGAGGGTGGAGCCGGCCACTCATTAGTCCATTAGCAGATTATGAGTTCTCATACATCAGTGCTTCCTGCCTCGGATGCTTGATATACAGCTCAGATTAAATGGTTTCAGTCTCTCCTCGGAGGCCGACAGGCAGACCCAGGAGATAATTGAAAGGAAGTAAGAGACAGCGGAGCAGCACTTAGCCTCATGGCGCGGAGCTGGCACAGTGTTTCTCCTATACCTTACAAAGTGGGGGGGGTTTTGCGCCTGGAACTAACACCACAAACACTCTAATTAGTATTTGAGACACTAGTGCAGTGCAGGTGAAGTGCTGACACTTGAAAACAGATTAAAACAGCATGGTGAAACTTGAGAAACACTATTTACTGATGGGATCACTGTAACAATGAAGACATGCAGCGCACAGAGTGAGCCAGGCTACGATTTATCTCAATCTACATATCAGTTTTTAAATTGTGTTGATAAGCCAAGGAAAACCAAACTTATGATAAATCATTTATACTTTTTTCCTATATATTTTGGTTACGTTGTGTGCACAATCAGTACAGGAAGAAACAGGAGAACAGAGCTTTGAATTATAATAAAAGCAACATGAGAAGGAACTCTATGATATGGAGCTTTACACTAATGAAAGTGATGCTGCGGGATGCAGGTCTATGGGATTTTAACATTGAAGGATAATAACTATGTTAATCATACACGTTGTTCTCAGCTTGTCAGGCAGTCAAATACCTTCAAAAACCAGCTCCCTGCACACCTTTATGTCATATTTCAGAAAAATAATGTCCATACAAAAAAACATCATCTAACATTTCACGGTGTGATCAGCCAGCTGTTCGGTAGCTAGAAGAGGAACCAGGGCTTGAACTTCTCTCTCTCTCTCTCTCTCTCGAGGTCCGCCGCCCGAGATCAGAGATATCAGCTCCCGCCCGGCCCTCATTCCTCCCAGCCCCGTCGTCTCCTCTGTCCCGGTCAACCTTCCTCTCCCCGCCCCTCCTCCCCTCCGCATACCACTAAACCCCGGCCCGACACCCTGCAGACCCACCTTCTTCACACCAGGAATTCCCGACACACAGAATACCTCCCACACCCCCCTCACCACCACCAGGGAAGCGGTGATTGAAGGGCCGGACGTGTCGGGACAGGCGAGCGAGACCAGACCAGCAGAGGAGATAACCTCTGAGTCAGAGCTGACGGGACCCGTCTCTTTATCTGGCTGTGGTGACACTAACCCTCTAAATCTAAATGGAGGTCTGTTGCTGCATGTGCTGAATCACAAACAGACTCGTCAGACACAAGAGACAGAGGTGTGAAAAGTATTCCAGGTTTTTTTTTTTTTTTTTTTTAAAAGCGACGCATGTTTCCATCCAGCCGTGACTGATCAAAACCACTGTCTTCTCTATCATTGACCCAGTTTCCCCACGGGAAGAAGTTTCATCAAAGGACCAGAACGGAATCAACCTCTCGCTCGCCTCCTGCCAGTTTTGAGTTATATCAAAGCAGCTTCCCAGACGATAAATTTGGAGTCTGGATCACAGGAACTCAGCCAGAGTCGTCTTTATCATCAGGCTCTCACGGCGCATACGTTGCAGTTAAATCCTCCTACGAGGCCTGAAATCATCCCTCACGTTTCTGCAGCCTTACACGCCTCACCAAATAACTATCAGCTGTGAAAACTTTAAGGAGGCACTCCTCCTGTAAGAATGCGAGGCCGACGGTTTCCTCTGCCCCGGCACACAGGAAAAAAAAAACAACATAAATATTCTCACAGATGGAAAAACACATGTATGTGGACACACACCCATACAGAAGCAGGCAATATCCCTGAGAACGGTAAGTGGGTGTTCCTCAGGGAAGGAAAAAAGTAGAGCGCTGCACGAGTGGGACGTCAATGGGCAATAAAGCAGTAAAAATCCTTATCGTGGCGGTTATTTCTCCTCTGGCTTTTTGGTTTGACCTTTATATAACCTTAAATGGCAGGTTAACAATAGGGTTTTCGTGCTGTAATCAGTTCTCCTGCGCGCACACTGGCCTGTAGGAGATCCCTCCATAATGCACTTACAATGGAGGTGATGGAGGCCAAAACCCACACGTCTCCTTCTGTGCAAAAATATGTTTTAAAACCCGATTCAGTCGGCCACATCCATCAAAAGAAGTCAGGATGTATTTCAAAGTTGCTCTTTTTCGGTGCCAAAATCCCCATTTTTTTGGTTTTTCCATCATTTCAACACAGCAGAAAAGGAAGAAATGTCCATCAACACACAAAGAGGAACATTTGTCCTAACACACTCACTATATTTGACTGGAGGGAACCTTAACAATCAATTACACTAAGAACAAAAAGCTCCTGAAGCTGAGTATTGTTTTTAAAGCAACAGAAATAGTGAAAAGAAAGACAGAAAATCTCTAACCTTTCCTCAGTCTGCTCACAGTGAATAAGACGCGTGCGATGCCAGCGAGGTCGTCGGAGAACTGAAACAACCCAGCAAGCGATAAAATTATTTCTTCAAGCAAAAATGCCACATTTTCTCTGGTTGGAGCTTCTCAAATGTGATGATTTGCTGCTCGATGTAAATAGTTTTAGGTTTCGGACTGTTGGACTTTGACTTTAGACTAAACAAGACATTTGAAGACGTCAATTTAGACTCTGGGAAACTGTGATGGGCATTTTTTTTAGTGTAGGGTTTATTAATTCTTCAAAAAAATACTCAGGAGGATTTACTCTTTATTATTTAACTATAAAAATAGTTTGTTGATGTCGTGATCAGGTGACACTGGGATCGTTTTAAACCAGTTCAGGAAGGAATTGCAATGTAAAAGTACTTTGGGGAGGAAAAAACAACAAGCAAACGACAAGAGCGTCTGAATTTCCTCCAAACCACACACTCACAATTCCTTTAATGAGGCTTTGGAGAGAAAAGGGAGGAAATGAGTATATGTGTGTGTGTGTGTGTGCGTGTCCCTGCATGTGTGAGACAGAGAAAGTGAAAAGAGAGGCTGAGACTGAGGGAGCAGATGCAGGGAATGAAAAGGCGGCTGGGGTGAAGCTGGGAGAAGGTGTGTGTGTGTGTGTGTGTGTGTGTGTGTGTGAGTCTGGGAACAGACGCCGGTTCTGGAACCCCAGCGACCCGGCCCGCCCCAGCTCCTCGTCTCCAGCCCCCTTCAAACGGCTCAGCCGTGGCCCAAACAGGCTGGCAGGGAAGCAAAGCTCTTTCCACTTAACCATATCAAAGTCAGCCTGGCGCTGCACACTGAGCCTTT
Organism: Eupleurogrammus muticus; assembly: GCA_036785175.1. Lineage (NCBI taxonomy): Eukaryota > Metazoa > Chordata > Actinopteri > Scombriformes > Trichiuridae > Eupleurogrammus > Eupleurogrammus muticus. Next base: position 18,354,655 of record JAYKQN010000020.1, read on the forward strand.
AGCCCTGAAAACGCCTTTTTTTTCCTCTCAGGCAGAAACAGCATGAGCAGCCAGGCCAGCGAGAGCTCTTTTTATTCCCCCCCCCTCCCTGTTGTTTTGTTTTTAGTCTCCAAAATGTATTGGGGAGTTGGCCGCGGCCGACAAACTGTTTGTCTTTGATCAGCTCGGGTAGACACGCAGCTGAACAGATAACATCGGCCCAGTCAGGGAGGGAGAACTCACAAATATATATCAAAGAATCCCGCGGGTACGTAGGGGTGGTTTTAAAGTGATTTGCAGACCATCTGCAGGTATGAAAAAAAAAGCTTCTTACAACTCTGAATGTCTCCTACCAGCGTTCAAGGCTGCGCAGGCCGCTGTGTTTTTCTGCTCTGGTTCAGCTGGCAGATCCACTGTGGGTGGGATCGCTGTACAACAGATCACAAAGGCCTTGATGCCCTTTGACCCCACTCAAACAAACCTGGAGGGGCATTTTTTTTTTTTTTTTAAACCACTATCCTACATCTCTCCTGTTTCGCACGTGTGCGTGCGTGTCACACATAAGCACAAGCCCCCCCCCCCTCCAAATAAAATCAAACTTATTTCATGTGTCTGCAGCAAAACACACAAAGACAGACAGAACTCAGGCAAAATAAATAAAACATAAGAAAAGTGTCAAAATAAGAGATAATTTCTCAATCAGTGCAATGACTTTAAACATTTAATTTAACTCAGTGTGCTACTATAATCATGCATTTGTAATCACATCAGCACTTCAAAACCCTTTCTCATCTTTATATTTAAATACTTAATAACTGAGCAATAACCTGAGCAAAATGTTTTAGCGTCAAAACCCCAAGAGGACAAACTCTACTCGACAATAAAACGCATTTAATCCTCCTGGTTGCATCCGCGGTGAAACGGGTTCACGCACTGATCCACTAACCCACTGCCCCCGGAGAAACAGCCTGTCCACACTTTTTCTTCCTCTGAATGAGCGCACTTCTCGTTTTTCTTTTTTTTCGAACGAAGCTCCCAACTCACCTCCGGTCAACTTGACGCGTGCGGCTCCTCCGTGGCGTCTACCTGCGCGTCTCCATCCCCGAGGGGGGTGTGTGTGTGTGTGCGCGTGCGTGTGTGTGTGAGTGAGTGTATGTGTGTGTGTGTGTGTGGGAGGGGGCTGGTATAGAAAAAGTGCGTTTTTTTTCCTCTTTCACGCACGGATCTCGCCGCTCGCTCCCGAATCCAAAAGAAAGAATCTGAGAATCCGATAAATCAGCGGCTCCGGTCAGCAAAGAGCCGCCGTTCGACGCCTTGTTTCCCCTGATGAGGCTCAGCAAACACTGAGCCCCCACACTCACATTCCACTTTGTGTTTGCAGCTGAGCGCTCCTCCTGAACGACCAGCAGCCAATCAGAGGCCGGGGATGTCACCGGGGGGCGGGGCCTGTCTGGTTCTTATGTGTTTGTAGTGGTGGTGCTGCAGCATGAATTAAGCTGGCAGTGTGTGTGTGTGTGTGTCTTTGTCTGTGTCTGTCTGAGATGACATTATTGCCAAAAGCAAATTGCATATTATTATCATTATTATTTTTATTTTAATGAGGAAATAAACAAATTAATTCAGTAAAATGGGAAATCATTATTGATTTACATAACAGGCACCTGAGGTGACATTGAACAGATTTATGTCCCCAGAAAACATGGATAGTAATAGTGGTGGGAGAAGTATTCAGATCTTTTTCTGAAGTAAAACTTAAAATACTATAGACTAAACATACTCCTTTACTAGTAAAATACCAGAATTCTACATAATTATTATCAGCAATTCATTTTACAGTGTTATATATTCATGTAGCATGTTTTATTATTTCTTTTTATTACTAAGCAATACATTTAAGAATGTTTTATTCTTGTAGTTCATCAATGTAGAACAAATTTTAGATAGTTTAGGTAGATTAATAGTAATACTGTAGTACTGCATCATAATATACCAGTGTACCATATGTTTTTTGTAGTAATAATAGCAACAACATATTTATATAGCATTACAAGTACTTACTGCACTGTATTTAGGTGCAGTACTTTAAAAAATGTAAATCACACACACATCCACACGGACAATATTATAAGGTCATGAGGTCATGAGGTTACTCTCTAATCCCAGTGCACAGTGCATCATTTTGACATGTGGTTGGATTATCTATCAGGCAATTTTAGTGATTTTTAAGTTGAATTAATTGTGGTGACATTTTATTCTGGTTGCTACTTCATTGTTTTATAGCGAGGCAATGTGTCAAAATCCATTTTCAACTCCTTTAATGGTTTATATCATGCTCACATGGCGGTATTCATAAATACACTGGTGTTTGAACAGTGCTGTAGTATGTGTCGGCCTCTGGGTTTCAGGATGGAGCTGTCATGTAAAGTCTGTGTCTGCAACACTTCTCATGGAAACTACACCACCTACAGATGGGCTGACTCTGAAATAATCCTGTTTTAGCTCGGCTTACAACTATCAAATATGATCATGTTTCCATTTAAGTTAGTTTGATTTATCCTATACTCACCTGGTCATCAGCTGTATGGTGTTCATGCCTCTGAGGATGCCTCGAAATATGTTGATTGTACTTATTGTAGTGTAATGTAAACTACTTCTACAAAGCCCAGGAGCCAAGAATAATGGAGACATGACACACACACACACACACACACACACACACACACACACACACACACACACACACACACACACACACACACAGCCTGCAGGGTGAACCCATGTCTGAGCACCAGATTGTACCAGCTGTCACCTTATGAACTTGGACCTCGGAGGCCTGACAGCAGCTCGTATGTTTGTAGCCTTGAAGGCTTTAAACGTAGAATTCTCTATGTTCGCTTCTACCATAAAATCATCATCAACATTTTTCTGCTGCGGAAAAGCGTCGGTCTGCATGTGTTTCACCAGAGCACAAAAAGACTACATGTAACGTATTGACAGGCCGGGGGGAAATAATGGTGTGATTATCTGTGATTACAGAGCTTAACAACAGATTTTTTCAAAATCACCTCTCCAATCCAGCCGCCTCTACTGGGTTTACAGCTTTTCCCTGGACAAACGAATTGAATTACATGGCAGGGGAACCATGAAAAAGACAAACACCTCCATCTTTAGGAAGCTACAAGCAGCAGGAAACACGCAGGTGCCGCCAGCCTGTGGGAGGACTCGGTTTTTATGAAGAGTGACTCGTCTTGAAGTGCTCCTGCCAGCATAATTGCCCTCCATAAGTGGATATGCTGTTCCACCGAGTCTATACAAATCCAATTCAGCTCGCCCTTCTGAGAAGCAAAGGGAGCAGAAAATGGCTTGTCCCTTTTAATCCATCAGTTGGGTCTTAGCAGAGGAAAGGGATTTAATAATGACTCCTTGTTATGATTAATCTTGAAGGGATTTTTCATGCATTCACCTCTGATCCCAATTCTAATTGACTTTGTGGCTAAAGCTGCAACGACTAGTGGATTAATGGAGTATTAATAGTTAACGGAAAGCTATTGACTAACTAGTTTCATAATCAAACAGTTATAGTCAGTTTGTATGGTTTTGCTGGTTTCTTTTATAAGTCATACATTTAGGTAAACTTAATACCTTTGAATTGAAAAATGACATTTGAAGACGTCACATCAGGCTCAGGCTAAGTAATTATAACATTTTACCAAACAATAGTCACAGCTCTATTTGTAGCTCTTTCCACAGTAGAGGAAATTATGTGCTTTGACAAAATGCTATGAGGAGGACACTCGTACCTTCCCAAAAACAATAAAGCAGCTTTCAGAAGATTGTTGGTTATGCATCGGTGATAGAAACCGTCAAAGCGGCTGAAAGCTGCATGCATGGGCAGGAAAGCTGTTGTTGATACAATCGGTGGGAGAAAACTCCACATTTAGGTTACGCGACGTCAACCGAGCAAACCTGATCCTGTGAGGAAAAAAAAGCCAGTGCTGTAGGTGGACTTCATGTCTCATGGGCTAATTTTAAACTACTATTTCAAGGTTAAGAGTGAAGTCTCACGCCCAGTCAGGAAAGAAACGACCGGCGTCATCGGAGGGTTGCTGCAAGAGGACGGCTGACTTACCACTACTAGAGATGGCAATTCAGCAACAGTGGTGAGTATAAAAACGGTTAAAACAAATGGAAAGGTCCAGAGGGCGGAATAAAGAAAATAAACATTAAAGGAACAGAGAGATTCTACTTTTGCATGTCTCGTATTCACAACCCCTTCAATTTCAATGATTAGTGCAGAGCCTATAGGAAGAATGGATTTCTGCTTTGTCTCTGATACAAGGAGAGACATGCAACTATAGTAGACTGACTCCATTGAGTGTTTTTTGGTGATTCACACATGAACTTTAACGTCAAACGTCAGCAAACAGAATGTGAAAGCGTATTCAGTCTGCCTCTCACTCTGTACATTTTCGAGCGAAACCCTGCGTTGAACGCATTCAGAGAACTCTGTAGGGTTTCCATAAGCCTCTCAGCTGGCACACACACACACACACACACACACACACACACACACACACACACACACACACACACACACACACACACACACACCTCTCTCTTCCTCCTAGACTCTCAGCTGCTGAACAGCTCAGCCTGTAATTATGGCTGTCATCAACAGCCTCTGACTAGCAGCTATATTTACTGGAGAATTACCACGCACGCACACACACACACACACACACACACACACACACAAAGAAAAGACCATACACGCACGTCGCAGATATGCAACCAGCTTTTTCGTAGAGGTCAACCAGAATCAAAGCAACAGGTAATTTAGTGTTGGTTAATCTGCATCGTCGGCTCCAGGAAGCGTTCTGTACTTTCACTTTGGCTCACAAGGTTTATCATAATGTGCAAAGTAGCCATTTAACATATGAACCCCAAATCCAAACCGTCTATTTAATGTTTTTGTCATAAACGTATGAGTTGCATACTTTTCAATTCAACACCTTGAGCTCTGTGAAACACCAACTGGCATTTGACTGTTTTAGCAGATATTTCTAAAAATGCCCAGGAGTGTCATTGGATTTATTTTGAAGCTGCGTTGATGCACAAGAATATGAAATATGAATGGAACAATTCCCGCTGACCTACCAGCAGAACATTCCCTCTCCTTCCATACCGGCCACGGCCGCCTTTTGTCACCAAAATCAATCTCCTTCCCCGCATGTAGCTCGACATCGAGACACCTCCCGCCGCGGTGTTTCCCCTCGAGGCCCCCTGTTTTTTGTTTTTTTTTCCACTGTTGGGTTAAATGTGTTTCACCTTTTCTTCGTCTCCATCTTTTCGACAACTGCTGACCATTAGAAGCGGGATGACAGAGACTCAGAGGGGGTTACACGCATAGCTGAGGGGGCAGGAAGGTCAAGGCTAAGGGATGTACAGGCACAGCTGACTGCACGCATGTGTGTGTGTGTGAGTGTGTGTGTGTCGGCCACTAAAATATCAAGGGACAACGCAGTGTGCCGCCTTTCCTCAGGTTACTATTCCTGGTTAAGGCTGACTCATTGTTACACTCACCCAGCTGGGAGTCTGAACTTGAATCCAGGAGCCTTGTCAAGCTTTCAGTTTTACAGAGAATTAACCACACATGCATGTTGTCAGTCATACAGTATGTGCAGAGCCATGTATTCAAAGCTCCTATATACCATTTGCATATTTCTCAGAGGTGCACCAATTACAGCCTGAACCCGTGGCTCAGCTCCATCCACGCCGCTCTGCTCTGCTCTGTAATGACGGCTTGTTTGTTGCAGGTGGAGTTTTCTCCCCCGAGGCGAGCGGAGGCACAACACAGACCCGCAGACGGCAGGTGTGCACCGACAATATCTCACCAGACGCTGCCTACGATGTGCGGCATGGGGATGTGATGTTTGTTCAAGTCCTTATCTGCTGCTTTTTATGGGTTATTTACATGGGTAGAGTCTGTTATCTGTTATTATTGCTGTTATTAATGCTGCACTTGAGCCTAAAATCTCCTTAAAGATACATGCACATTACATATTAGTTATTTTTTTGCCTGTTATCTTTCAATATTGTGTCTGTTACCTGTTGCACTTATGCATCTTATTTTTTGTGTCTTGTCTGCAACATAACTTGATGACTTTGTAGGTCCAGCACATGTGACTTTGACTTTGGAGAAAAATCCCTTCTGGCTAGGAACTGTTATCACTATTATTATCACAGCTACAGCTGCACTAATGAATTTCTGATATCGCCAACAACTGGGCGACCTGGCGAGGCCGTGACCCCTCCAGTCGCCCTGACTCCGCCCCTCCTGTCTGTCACAGCAGATCCTTTGCTACACGACGCCGTGTTATTGATGTAAAACACTCTCGGGCAAATTACAGGTTTTAACGGTGCTTCCCTCCCTCTCCCTCTCTCCAAGTTGTAATGAGATCTGCTCCCCGGGTTCACAAACTCCAGCGGCGGAAAAATGCACCAAACACAACGTCTGTAGCTGTGAAGCATCCAGGAATATGAAGAGCCATGGGTGGCCTGTTACGTTCCGTGTTTTGAAACAAGGTTTCTCGGGGGTTTGAACGCGCGCCAAACCACTAAGTGTAAACCACCCGTGCCCAGTGTTGCTCACAGCGCGGGTCGTCATGGCAACCACGCGGGAACTGTAAAGCAGTACAGTGAAAACTGCCGCCTCAGGTTTAAACAACAGTGACCGAAAATACCGAGTTTACACTTACGTCTGAGTCGTGTCTGCGTGAAGAGAGGAGAGAAAGAAAGAAGGATTTCTCCTCTTGCATCATCCGGCTTACTGCATGTTGCACCATTTAAAATTCACTTTACAGTAACTCCCTAAATGCACAGAGTCTCATTCTTCCTCCTTTCTCTCAGAAAATGAGAATAGTTGAAGTGTTTAAGCTAAAGTAGGTCAGTGGAGCCAACTGTCAGATGCAGGAAGAGTGGAGGTGGAGATCAGTAATATGGATGTTACAGCAGCCCCACGGCAGGCCGCCTCAGGTTAGAGCCACACACACACACACACACACACACACACACACACACACACACGGACTACAGCACTCATGTATGTCTGTGGTGACAGAGGTGACATTCACACTGTTCGTCTGTGGTCAGACTGGAGGTGTTGGTGTGGGTGGGCTGTCAGTATGTTACCGTTCAGGATGGCAGACAGTGCTTATGTGTGTGTGTGAGGTTACAAAGCAGGGGGTGTTCTATGGTCGTATGAACTAGCTGGAGTGTGTCTTAGATCACTGTTCAACCTTTAGAAGTGGGCCTGACATCAGATGCAGTCCTGCAGAATCACAGCATCACCCCCATCATGACCCCGTCGTCACATCCACGCTGTGTGCATCCTGAGCTCAGGTGTACAGATTGTAATAAACGCTGAATTCATCATTTTCTGGCTCAAACACGACTTTGGTAAATGTACACTGTGTCGATTTCTGGCAGGATCTCGTGGCAATGACGCAGATTGCAGCCATGGACCCTAACGTGTAGGAGAATCTGCATTGGCCATGAACATGAAAAACATAAACATCGTTTGGTTTGTCCCTTCTGGGCTCCTGTACAAAATATGGGCTTTGTGAAGAGAAACCTGCTCCCTGTTTAGATAAAATCTAAAGTACACTTTACTAAAGTAAAATCTAAACCTGCACAAACTTTATTGAGAGATGAGAAAGTGAATAAATGCTCAAATGTAATGGAAACACATCGGTCACGTCTTCTTTATGCAACTTCAAGGCGCGTTCAAGTACACCTGGTTGAGTACGAAATCTGCTCTCGATTCGCCACGATGGTTGCTAAAAACAGACTTTCCATTTTACCTTCGTCTAAACACTGCAGTTTGTTTAGTAATCCACATAGCAATTCAATATCACAGATGCCGTCTTTGAAAATCCTTGCGAGGTTTTTAGCATATTCTTAGCATATTCATTTTCAATAAATAGACACAAAAAATCACATCATACATTAACATTCATTACTACATTGGCATATTTTTAAAAGTTTATTAAAAACACTATGATGAATGGAAAGATAATTATGTAAAATTATAACAGGTAGATGGCACATTTATATGATCTTTACCACTGACCACTGCTTCGTGATAAATGATTTTATGCTAACGTCAACTCGAATTCTGCAAACCGTAGTAGACACGACTCAGAAAATTAACAACGGTTAATTGAAAGCTGTTTCCTAATACTTGCACATAGCTATGTGAACACTTATCTGTTGACAGTTTCCCCGCAGGGCGAGTACAGGCACGAGAGAAACGCCTCGTCATGCCTCCGCGTACTCGGTTCATTCGTTCACCCTTTAAATCCCGGCAGCTGTTTAGCTCAGGGGAAAAAGCCCTTCGGCAAAGTCTGGGGCGAAGGCTTAAAGACACATGTGACATCCAGGTCCCGTTACACACAGGAAACCCTCCGCTCAGTGTTTGTTTAATCGTGCATCAGAAAAACAAACTCAGATTCTATGCAGGGACCATGGGCTCAATGGGAAACTGACATAATATCCGAGTGATTGACGTGTCGTTGTGCCAGAAGGGGTTTACGAAAACACAAAAAGCAAACAATAGCTGTTCAGCCCAGCAATTAGAGGTTTTGTCATGTAATTGGCAGTCAGGGGGAGGAGGGGAAACCAATCCTAATGCAACGGGAGCGAGAAATTCCCGCATCAGGTCAGAGAGAACTTTCAGGAACCGGCGCGACGAGCTGCGAGACGCCGCCGTGCAACGCAGGGCGCGTAGAGTCGAAGGCAAATCAGAGGCCTTTGTGCTTCTTAAACTGGATGCAGAGTGCAGAGTCCTTATTTATCGTCTTACTGATCAAAGCGCTTCCAGGAGCTGCCCACTTGTGACTGAAAGCGGCTCCTCATGGCTCCTGACCTGACCCAGTTAGTCAAACACTGGTTTATTTAGACACCAAACAAGGACCCTCCGCCGCAGCCATATTTTTACCGTTATTAAAGCCTCCATCGGGACACACTACCCACTTGTGCTTTGCTGTTTGCTGCCAGCCACACGAGCAAAATCAGACCCTTAGAAGGAGGAAGCAGAACTTAAAGAAGCGATTGTGTTTATTTTTGGTCTCAATGAGGCCGCTTTTTTATCTTTTTCTTTCATTTTCTCTCGCAGATAAGTCCCGAGAGATGAAGCTCGGGATTACACACAGTTAAACTGTGTGTACTGTAGCTTTTCTTATTTGCAGCAGTGAAGCACCATAAGTTCACATATAATCCACGTGAACAGCTGCAGGCTCCCGTAGGTAACACCCACCGCCGGTAAACGCTGCAGCCATCACCTCTGTCACTTTCGCCCTCCACGGCCTCCCTGTTTTCTCCACAATTGCGACATTTCCGTGACCCCTGAGCATGTGAAAATTCTCAAGAACAAAGCCGCCTCTATCACGTCTGAGAAACTAGTCCAAAGTTTTTATCCGACCGCAACGATCCTCATCAGCTGCGGAGGCCTGATGATCGCGGTGACCTGAAAAGCCAGAATGCCCATCTATGCAAAAGCATGCTTATGAAATTAGCTTATCCAATTTACAAAAATTAATTTACCACTAGCCAAGAACATAATTTTTTTTTTTAATCTGCTGAGTCCCTGAGATTTTTCTGGTTTCTCCATTCTGATTTAATGCAGGTGAATGGGAAACAATGACTGAATGAATTCTTTGCTATAAAAAATATTCAAAATTAATAATAATAATTTAAGAGTAGTTCAACTTCATCCGTATTGTGACGCACATCATGCAGAAACAAACGTCGGGTGTCAGGTGAAATACGGATCCTGATGATTTTTCAGGACTTGGTTGTTGTTTCATTATTTAAAAGCCAACAGAGATCCCATTCAACTCTGTTCTGAAATCTATGAATGATATATCAATGCCTGGTATGTTGCGGTGCCATTCAGTCAACATCTTCCCACCCATGTTTTTACGTAAAAAGGAGCCGCTTTTTCATGTGTTTTTCGCTTTGACCAAAGGGAGCTATGAGGAGGGATTTGTTCCTTCTGAGGCTTTTTGTGAATTCATGCGAACCAGAATGGAAGCGCTAGTTGTGTTAGTGAGAAAAGGAGGCAGAAAGTATGCATGTCTCCGTCTGTCTGCAGGGCTAAAAGTGAGTAACCAGAGCTCACACCACCTATTAGAGATGCTCTCATCTACTTTCAAGCACGTTTCAAAGCAAGCAGGGTTTTCAAAATCTATCAAAAGAAAAGAAATGCAAATTAGGTGTGTTGGAAGAAAAAATAGAAAGTGATGCAAAGTGTTGAGACACGTTTCCTGCTTTTCAGAGAAACAGAAAAAGAGCATATTGTGGAAATAACTTGGAAAGTGCTGATCAGTCATGTCCGCTGTGCCTCAACTCATTCGACATGAAATCCGCCATTGAGGCTAATTTTGCCGTTTCCATCAAACTTCTTCTAATGCCACATGTCGAGATGTGCATTAAAATAAGTGGATGGAAGCTCTGGGTGTCAGTTCTACATGAAATATTCATGTCTATACAAAGTGTGATGTCTGTCACTGTAACGCCTTTATCTGTACTCTTAATATTTGATTCAATGCAGTTCATAGCTATTTTTATCTAAGATTTTCCTTTTCATTTGATTTATTCAAATACATTTCAAAGGCTTCAATTATACAACACTATGCAAAATCATTAATGTGTGTTACAACCTGGTTCTTCTTAGATTCAGTTTGTGACTCTTTGTGAGGTCCAGAACCACAGATCCTTTAATGGGAAGGGAAGCTCAAAGATTTACAAAAGCAGCGCTAATGATCAAACTAATAATTTACAAAGAAAAATAGGCCAGCGAGAGCAGATTTGCATTCGGCAATATCCATCCCTAATCCACAGAGCTAATTAGAACAGGAAATATAAACGATCCGTATTTCTGTAACCTTCGACTGCGTCTATGAATAAACACGCTGATGCCTGCTGGCCAACCTCCACGCGAGTATCTGCGCCGTGATTGGCCGGCCTGACGTGCACCGCCGCTGCGTTGTTCAAAGAGAACGTCACGTTACCGACGGTGTTTCTGCAGCCAGAAGTGGGTCAGCGGAGGAATTAACATACATTACACACCAAATGATGCGATATCTGTGACCATCATGCCGCTCGCCGTCCAACGCGTCATCGCTGCAGCTGCTGTTGAGCACTGAGCGCCTGCAGGGAGCTTCAATACGGCTCCGGATATGTCAAATACATCTGTGCTATATGCAAGCAGGCGGCGTGCAGCTGAAACATTACAACAGTACACTGAGTGATTCTTTGAGGAACTGCTAAAGATGTGTGCTGAGGAGATTGATGCTAGACCTTTAAAAGCGGCTCCATCAAAACACCCGATATGACCTCGTCTCATCTTCTATCTCTGAGTAATGATCAGCCGGGTCCTGCTGTAATTCCGCCGCTTGCCGCTCCTCCAGGATCCGGCCGACCGTAGGTTATGATTACGGCTGCTCTTAGAATAACAAACACTCACACAGAGTACATGCTGGAAAGATTTCTTCTTGTGGTGCACGAGGCCTGGTTGAAAAACATCTGCCTGTTATACAAGAACGCCCACGCCGCCGAGAGGGCAAGGCTGCTCCCGGCTCTCCAGAAAGGGTAAAAGTTGAAAATCGATTAAAAAAAAAAAAAAACTCTGCACAAGAGTTCCTGCAAAGTCCAAACGCATGAAGATCTCATTACTGAAGGATTCATTACGCTGAGCAATTATTACAACTGCCTGTAATGCATGTGCCTCCAACTAGAGTAATTACAAACTGAATCTGTGCAGAAATCGTGCAGCTTCAGTGGCTTATATCAGAGCCGTGCAGCAGAACCACACCTACACAGCCAGGAAAAAAAGCCCCTCTGGGCCACCCAGCGAGCAGCAGCTTCTGCCCTTTCTTTAACCCCGAGATCACAACCACGAGTCACGGACCGGCCGGGGCTGACCTTGCTGTAATCCCCGCGGCGGCTCCAGCCCACCTGCAAAGCCCACGCCTGCCCTCACGCTCCGCTGCCCCCCCCCCCCCCCCCCACACACACACGGCGAGCCTACCGTCCTCCAGGAAGACGTCCTCCGCCTCCTCCCGCATCATCTCATCCAGGTCATCCTCCGCGATGTTGGTCACAGCCATCACTGTCCTTCCTCCCTCTTCTTCTCCTTCTTCTCTGCTCCCCCCTTCGTCTCCCTCGGCCGACTGATCTGAGCCTCAGAGAGAGCGACTGGGCTGTGAAATCTAATCAAGCCGTGGCCCGGCCTTCTCCGCTGCAGGCGACAGCCCGATCACCGGCAGGCTGCTCGCTCCAGCAGGGCAGCACTGGGACTGAGCTGAGCTGCGGCTCCCCGCACAAGGACTGAGAGTGTGTGAGTGCCAGGTGAGTGTGTGTGAGTGTGTGTGTGTGGGTGGGTGAGAGAGAGGACTCCCAGCTACCTTCTGTAAAGTTTCAGCAACAGGGCTGATTTCATAACATCCTGTATAAAGCTGAAGTGAGAGTGTGCTGTTTGGAGAGCACTTGTATGAGTAAGTGTGCGCATGTGTGTGTGTGTGTGTGTGTGTGTGTACTGTACGACGGGGAGGGTCAGTCATGTATGCATGTGTGTCTACGTGTGTGTGTGTGTGTGTGTTCACAGGATGGCGCTCCACAGTGAGCCAGTTCGAGTGGCTGCTGATCAACAGGAATTATTAGCGTCCATATTTCGGGCCAGCAGGGACATGTAAAAATGGTGTGAAAATGTGTGTGTGTGCGTGTGTGTGTGTGTGTGTGTAGGTGACATGTGAGATGTCAGGCCGGCTGTACTTGTCATTCCTTCACAGCTCGCTGGGAATCACGGGACCACACTGATTGCGCCTCGTCTTTTTTTTTTTCTTTTTTTTGCCTGCTGCTGACGACAGTCCCAGCGGAGCCGCTGCACCACACACACTCACCTGCTGCCACAGATGGTGACATTCTGCCAGGCTGTGTATGCAAACCTGATATTATCATCCTTTTTTTTACATTTGAGAACTTAGTATTGACGGCATATCAGGGATTTCTCATCATTGAGGCTAATGAGCATTTCCATCCAGTGTCTTTTTGTGGTTTTAACGTTTTATACGAAGTCCTCCCTCTCTCTCACGCCACGCCTGAGCGGCTTCATTGAGTCCGTAGCCCATTTGGACAAACTAATTCCCAACCAAAATAGAAACTAGGCCTCAAGTCAATTCATTATCACTTTTCCGTCAGACTTCCTCCCCTGCCAGCGCCTCCCTTTAAGGCCAAAGCTCCGGGGAAGGAACCTTGAGACAAACTCATTTTCACTGAGGCTAGTTCAGACAATTCGGTTACACAACATCCATCCGGATGTGGGATGCAGGTCCTGAAGACGTGTCGAGTACTTTCTTTTTTTTTTTTTTCTTTCTTTACATGAGAGGATGTGTCATAGTTCTGAGGTCAGTGAGGGATACTGTGAGAAATAGGAAGCTGTTTGGCTGAATGGGAGAAAGAGTTTATACGTGTTTCATAGACGCATAGTGGCTGAAAATCTTTTACCTGAATAGTCCAGTTCTGTCAATAAGAAAGTTGTCTTTGCTGCACGAAATATTCTGGAAAAACCTGAGCTCAGGTTAAGAATGCACAACATGAACGTGTGCATGAACGTATTATACCTGTATCTACATTTTTACTCTACAAGTTGTGCAGAAACAGACTAAAGGCAGAGAATCATGCAAACAAGACAATTGTGGATAGACAGAAAACCTATTTAAGTCATTAACTATGCAGGAATACCATCATTTTCTGGTTCCAAGTTTTTAAATGTGAGAATTTGAGACATTTCTTTGATTCATTTTATTACAAACGGAGCATCTTTGGTCTGTTGAACGGACAAAACTATCTCTGAGAAATTGCAATGGGCATTTAAAATAAACATTATTTTAAACGTCATTAGAAATATTAGCTGCAGGACTAATGCAAGCACAGAAACACACACACACACACACACACACACAGGGCAGGGTGTTTGGGCTGCGTTTCACACAGGAAACAGGGCGGGACACTTCATTTTAACCAACACCCTGGTGACAGTATGGAAAGAAACAGAGCTCACAAACTGCAGAGTAAGTGAACCTGAATGAAAAGTGGCAAAGAAAACACACACACACACACACACACACACACCACTGTAGATGAGATCTGACTTCACCGCTGTGTCCCAACAGACAACAGGGACAGGGAATTAAACGTAAAACACACACGTAATAAACTGCACACACACTGACACATGCAAAGCAGAGCAGAGCTGCATGTGATGCAGGTACAGCCCACTCCCATCTGTTTCCCTGCTTCAAATTAAATCCTCACATGTGACCGGATCCTGATTTATATGCAAAACTAGTCCGAGCTCAAACCTAAAACTGTTTTATTCAGTTTAAATTGTTCACGCGAGCATCCAAGTGAGTTCAGTGTCTTCCTCCCAGCTTCCACCATCAGCTACTTAACAGGCGGCGGTGCCAGGAAACAGGGTCACGTTCGGGGCTGCTTTTGCCCCGCTGCATTTCAATGACTGGGTACATTGTTGTCCCCAGCAGAGAAAACCCCCTGCTTCAGAAAAAAAAAAAAAGGCAAAACGCACGCAACCGGGATGCAAACGCACACTGGGAAACACACACACACACACACACTACACACACTCATAATAATAGCAAACATTCATACACAATGGCAAACCAAACGCAGCATGGACAAACAGACAGATTAGCGCACACACACACACACACACACACACTCATTTGTTACTCCGGCGTAGCAAAGAGCAGCACAATCAGACCCGCTCCGTACAATGGTTTTGTTTGAATGGGGTCAAACAATGGAGCTCTTTGGCATCTGAATCGAGCCAGATGATGAGTATCCCAGGAGGCTGAATGGGCGGCTTCAGCCTCCTACACACTCGGCCCTCTGGTCCCGACAATATGCATCACTGCGCTGCCTGTTACTGTGGCCTCAAATATCGGTTATTAGCGTGGCAGCAGCAGCTCATCAGCATGCAGCAGGCTAATTCTATGGTAAATGGCCAAACAAGTATTCCCTCTCTCTTGCACAGATGCTGCGTTGATGATATAACATCAACTAGACCTGAGATGTATTGATCTCCATTGGCGAGAAACATGCAAAAACACAGAAAAGTGCACGAAACAATCAGTTTGACTTCTTGCCAGATCAGTGAGAGAATTCAGCTCCGTCTGCAAAGGTCATACAGTATTTTTAGGCGTGTGAATCCTTCCCTGACTTAACGTCTAAAAGCACTTCCTGAATATGCAAGTTCATATGATTTCCTCCAGCAACTTGCACAACACCATATTAAACCTAATATCAATCGACTTAAAAGAGAAAAAACTCCGAACCAAACAAGAACTGAAAGTAGGAAAATTAGAAGCTTGAATGAAAAGTGGAAAAAAAAAAGAAGCAAACATTGCACAACAGGTTACTGTTGCTACACAATTCACTAAATATCCTCAGGAAACTGGATCTAATGAATATGGGGAACTTGAGTAATTGCGCGTCGGGGGAGGGGGGGGGGGGGCTTAAAAACCAGGAGATAGACGGGAAATACACTGAAAATAAAAGTTCTTGATGTCAGTGTGACTCCTTCGCTGCCAAAGCATGACTTAAATTGAAGGAGGGAGGGCAGAAACATTGCGTTTCCATCCACCGCTGATAATCGCCTACCGAGAAATATGTTAAATTGTGTTTAAACACAGAGAGAAAGTGAGAGCCAGAGAGGATGATGGGTACTACAGAGACCCCATCCTATCATTCCGTCCTCTCAGGCCTCCCTCTCTTTCTCCCTCGCTCCAAGAAGGATGACGAAACGGGATGATTGCGGAGGGCTGCCCGGTTACCCTGGTAACAATAATGAGGGCATTGCATGGTAAATCCAATTTGCCATGGCACTCTCTGACTCAGTCAACGCTCACGTGTGTGTGAGTTAATTCGTGTGCGTGTGCATGTGTGTGTGTGTGTGTGTGTGTGATAGGAGACGACCATAATGTGCCATACTGTAGCCCTGATCACACACGCTGGATCATGCACACACGCAGACTCGTGTTCTTGCAGTTTCTTAACCTGTTAAAATAAAAAAAACCTTGATATAGATTCAGCAGCATTGAGTTTTATGCACATATTGCATGAGAAAACCTCAACTACAGCACTAACTAAAGTTAATCTGCATTAAAACATAATAATTAACAATAATTAATACTATAATATCAGTAGCAGTGCAGCAGAGTATTTCATTTTGACTCTACGATTTATATGATTTTTGCAATTATTCCTATATTTTTCTCCGTAACACCAACATAAATTGATTCTGATGCTTCTGTAGTTACGTCATTACTTTGCATACCAGGTTAAGGCCTGGGGCCTAAGTGGTTAAATAACCATAAAAAAACGTCTAGTAGAAAACGGACGAGAATGGATCCGGGTAAAAGCCGAAACAGCAGCGGACAGCCAGTCATGACCACACCACGGATACAATGATGGCTCATCCGGATCTTAGACCCGAGCCTGAACCTGAGAGCATAAACACACAGTGCAATCAGTGCAAACTGCTGATTGAAAAACACCTCATGAATACAAACCAGGAGCTCGCCAGAAAAGGTTTTTTTCTCTGTAAACAACAGCAGACTTGCAAATGAGCAAACTTTTTGAGAAAAAACAAAAAAAAAGTAGAAATACCTACTGTAAGAGCATCGATATCTTTTCATCTTTATGTGGTCGTATGTCCTGACTCTGCGGTACATTATGTTAAAGTAAAATCCAGGCGAACGCCTCCCTGTCGCTGTGAAGCTCGACTCGACTGCTGTCACTAATTTCTAGTTTTTTTTTTTTTTTTGCTCTCTCCCTGTCTCCCCCTGCCGCTATTGTACTTTGTCTTTTCTCAGTTCCACAATCGGATCCTTTTCTCTTGCGGATTCACCCTTTCCCTTCCCCGCCTCCCTGTCCCAGAGTGCACCGGGGGCGTTAGACAATGGCGGTGATACAGCCACCTGTTGCCCCCCCTCCCTCTCAGCCGTGCAGACTGGCACGGCGGAGACGGGCGGCGCCCACGTCGCGCCCCGCCGCCGCCGGGTACACCTGGAGGGAGAAGATAAGACGCTGCAGAGGCACTCGACCGAGAGACTTCACATCTGTGTGACCTCCAGCGGGGGATAAAAAAAAAGAAGAGTGTTACTGCAAAGTGCTTTTTAATCGTCGTATCAGGATGTTCAGAGGATGTGTTTATTGGACTCTGTGCCAGTCACGGCTTTGCAACCATTACCAGACCCGTCAAGCTTTGTGTGTGCATGTGTGTGTGTGTGTGTGTGTGTGTGTCTAACGTGAGGGATACTCAGCATTTTCAAAGTCCCGTACTATCCAGACCAGACAGTGGATTCTTCTACGGATGCGTCACCACGTCGTTCAACACATCTGTGGAATGTCCATATAATTTATGAGTTGTGTCCCTAGAACAGGTTTTATGTGCTGTTTCAAAGCCAAAAGCACCAAAGGTCATCTCAATATAGTTTTACACCTCTCAGTCACTCCAGTCTCTCACTGCACTGGTGTTCATAAGCTATCGGCTGATTTGAATTGCTGTGAATGGAGGGGGGGGTCTCCACAAGTTGTTATTCTGACAACTCACGTTAAGGCACAGCTTCAGAACACCGACACAGGCCGTGTGCGCTATGTGAGTTTTGAAACGTGAAGTAGTGTTTCTCAACTTTCTTACACTCAAAACGCAAAGTAAAATCTCACTTTCTACAATAGGGGACATTTAAATATTACATAATATGAGACTGTATATACAAAGTGGCTTATTTCTGTTGGTTGAAGCCAGATGAGGAGTTTTTTTTTTATATTTTTTAACATTTTTGCAGCAGGGTGGGCCAACAGGGTGGCGAGAGCTGGGAAAGCCACAGTTTCCGCTCTCACACCGCCCTGCCCATCACCATGTCCTCCGCTGTGCAGCCACACCTGCTGGCTACGGAATGGGGAAGTCAGCTTTCAAAACCAGTAAAAACACACACACACACACACACACACACACACACACAGGCAACTGATGCAACAGGCTCAAGATCAGGAGAACATGACGACCTGCATTGTCACTGATTTTAAGGCAAATTCTAGCACACACAGGAAGGGTGGATGTCACCAGCAGCTGCTGAGAAGCTGGGTGGGGACATGGAAGGAAGTTTGGGCAATGATTTGTTTGAAAGAAAAAAAGAAGATATTGCAGCTGATCGGTGGACACGTGCCCAAAAGAGGAGTCACGGTCAGGAAGAGGGTGGAGGGTTTGTTTTCCTAGGATGACAGTGGTCAGTGGAAGTGTTGCACATGAAGTGTTTCTGCCCCGATGGTCAGAGGAGGGAGGGCTGCAGAGCATGGCGACAGCTCGTCATCACGCATCACGGCATCTAAAAAACTAGCTCCTTCTATCAGTGTGTGTGTGTGTGTGCGTGCGTGTTCACTTTGTTTGGCACTGCATCAAGCATCAAGTCAGTAGTGAATAATGCCATCTGACCACACATCTGTCCTCCTCCCCGGAGAATGAGAATGCACTAGTTACACCAAACGTATATGACCTACATGCAGCGATTTTTTCTTTTTTTTTTCCTCCTGAATTATCAGTGGGGGATTGTTGTATTTCAGGCCTGCTGCAGCTATTTCAGACGTGACTGTCCTGCTGTTAATCCTCACACAAGTTAACGTTAATACACCGCACATGGAACCACGTGGTGACACACAGATGTCGGTGTAGATTCTCTTTGCACAATTGGTCAAATGTTGAGGAGAACTGTTGCAGATAATTTATCTTACTTCCATTTCTTTTACTTGATTTTAGTCTATTTAAACTTGAATCAAGATAAATTATCTGTCATTTGCATCTATAATTCCCTCTCTCTTTCTCTCTGTATATATATATATATATCAGGAAAAAAATGGAAGTAAGAATAATATGTTTTCTGTATTTTGGTTCCATTGCTATGCAGCAAATCATCCCATACTGCAGCACAATTTGTCACATCTTTAGTTTGCTAATAATATATTTACATATATATTTCAGTTGAGAGACTATTGAAAGAATATTGTTGAGACAGAGAGACTCCCACAGCACCAGAGTCTCAGATGAAGGCCCTTCTTTCCGGTTCATCAGCATTTGAATGTTCCCCTTCTCATCAGTGAAGCCAGCATGGGTTTAACTAAGCAGACACACACGCACACACACACACACACACACACACACCAACGTCAGCCTGGCATCCCTCTGAGGGGAACGGACACTCAATAAAGCCACATCCTGACCACCATGAAAACCCAGTTCTTACTGAGGAGCACAAAGGAGGGACGGCGGCCGCGTCCAAACCCAGCGACATGGGAACCGTGAGCTCATGAGAGAGAGAGCGTTGCCACACACACACACACACACACACACACACACACACACACACACACACAGAGCGGACGCCAGATCCTACCGCCCGGGGCCTCGAGGCCCTGAATCTGGCGCAAAGTTTGACAGCCTTATGCTGTTTAGTGCAAACTTCTCAATTGTAGAAAACAAAAAAAAAAAAAGCTGAAATGAGGAAATGCTGGCTGTTGTGTTACTGACGCCAACGTGTCTGGAAACCTGACAGAAACTCATGGATGAGCACAAACAGCAGTCTACATGAACGCTAGCATTGCTCTGTCTGCAGGATATACAGAGTCAATTAGGACAAATTGCATAAAAACACAAAATAGTTTAATTTAATAATTGATCATTTTTTATTTTGCTTCATTAGTCTCAGAGATTTGCATTTTATTTTCTTTCTCAAAGGCCAAACTGAGACAACATGACAACCAAAACACCAGAAATCATGTAGCATCAACTCAGAGCTTCTATAGGAATGCGTGCACACGTTTTTTTTTTGCACATTTCACTTTGTGCATCGACAGTGACACGATGCATCAGTGTGCAACATCCTGCAGCCTGACGGCCTATTTTCAGACTATAAAACACGCCGTCAGACGCCAAACAACTCGTCGCGAACGAGGTGCTTTTGCAGGCAGCGTTGGATTCGCTTCCGTCTTCCTTCGGCCTCGTTCTCGCTCTCTCCTCCTCTTCCTCTCCATTAGTCATCCTCTCCCTGTTCATCAGCAGCCCACGCAGCCTGCTCGACTGTATTGTGTGAAATTACAGCGAACGGGGCGACGTGATTCCACCCGTGGCCTGCGAGCCTGGAAGCTGATGGAGAGGGGGAAGAGAATGAATATGAGCGATGTATAAAGGAGAGAGTGAGGAAGGAGGGGGGGGGGTGAAGGGTAAAGGAAAGTATAGGAGAGCAGTCAGAGACGTTTCCAGCTGCAGACGACTGGAAAGCGATGCGTGATATCCTCGGATGTAGAGGATATGAGGAGGCGCGTTGCTATGGAGTGGGAAGAGCTTTTTTAGAGAATGAGCATCATGGCAAGGCTCGTTGGAGAGAGGAGAGAGGCAGAGGCCGGGAGGGGAGGGGAGGGGAGGGGGGGCGAAGATCTGTCAGGGAGGAGGAGGAGAGACGAGAGACGAAGAAGGCAATAAAGCAAATGCAAAGAGGCCAAAGGTGAGGGACAGGAGAGCTGCAGCGAAGGAGCGGAGGGACGGGAGAAATGTGCCGGAGCTCGCGAGTGGAGGAGCAGGTTCACGGAGACAGAACAGCACAATCTGCTAAAGTGTTTTATTTTAATGGCCTCCATTATGGCCTGACCAGCTGCTCCGTTTAAAGTGCAGCCTGACAGATAATTACTGAGACACATCTCTCTCTTCTTTTTCTTTTTTGTAACCTTGCAAGAGGTTCTGTGCATCTCATCAGCAGGAGACACGGGGAAATTCTCTTTTTCGAGGCCTCTGAATGAGTCAGAGTGAGAAGTTGCTGGCGCCAGAAACAGGAACGATTGTTGAACAACTGTTTCCACTGTTGAGAGGAAGCGAGCGCAATCTTGGTGTTGCAATGCTTCCCTCGGAGTGTGTGTGTGAGTGTGTGTGTGAGTGTGTGTGTGTGTTTGTGCTGAGCTGAATTAAAGACAAGCATGCAGCCTGTGATATTATCAAACTGTGGTCGCCCCCTGCTGGTGATGACTGGTATTACAAAAGCTTAGTTAAACAAATGAGTTTATTTGACTTTTATAAAGAGAAAAAAAAGAGATTCGTGATGGAATTATTATTATTTTAAAGGCACCATTTAACAGTTAAGCTGTGAGGTTTAGCAAAGGAATGGACATTTTGTAAAAGTAGGAAGAAGCTGTCAAATCCTTCTCTATCATGAAAAGTAAGATTTTATTGTTTTTTGATTATAATAAAAGCCTGGGTGTTCAGATAAACACTTTCCTGTTTTAACCTAATGAAACGGTGCCTTAAATCAAGCCGTCAGAACTTCCAGATAAGTGTGATGTCATAACTACGTAACCACAGCCTTACAAGCTTATTACTATTAATGAGACGGACAAAAGCAGCCGGAGAGGAGATGTGAACCTATATTGAGATCATGTTGGGGATTTCACAACTCTTGTTTGTGAGATGGATGTAAAACCTGGGTTTTTTTTACCCACAGAAGCATGTGCAATGTCCCATAAAGAAACTAACGCAGACTCGCTCAGGTATAATCAACTTGCATGATACGAGAGATTTAGCAGTGCTTATTGATCCAAACTTCATCACATCACCCAGAGCCTCCTCAGGCTGCAGCAGAAACGTGTTAAAACACCCAGAGAAAACTGCTGTTTCCTGTTGGTGAAAGTGCCGTTGAGCTTATTAATGAAGCAGTTAAACCCTGTAAGTGCGTTTTGCAACTTCCCGTTTTAGATGATGTGCAAACTTCGCTCAAAAAGCTGATCAATAAGTGTTTTATATGATAACACAACCTCAATACATCGGCCTCTGGAACCTTCCATACGCCTTTGTTACTCAAATATAGAACATCATTATACTATAAGCCTAACAGGCATCTTCATGTTGAAGAACAGAGCTAATCAATAAACTCGAGCCACTCCACCTCAAAGTCTACTGATTTCCTGAGGAAATAATCAATAACCTTCCACCCCTGGGCTTCTTCTTTGAATCGGGGCAGAGCGAGGCTGTAGTTGACAGGCAGATTTAAAGGATCTGGATCTGAACACTTTCTACTTCACAAGGGAAACAACTCCCGGAGAATCAATGAGATTATTGCAGGGTTGTACCAATCAAAGCGGAACCTCCAAGCCTGGTAATAGATCCTCAGGACATCGTTTTAGGCTTCAGCAGCCAAGAAGGAAATGGGAAAACTGGGTACGCCTGGTCCTTCAGTTTCATTTGTACAAAATACTGCGCTGCCCAGATCTTCTGACTCATACCATGCGTCAGAACTGGCCATAAAAAACATGTGCATTGTTGAAAAACATGTGCTGAAGTGCCCTCTTGAGATAAAAGTGTGTTAAAGTGCCTTTTTGAGAGCTAAAAATCATATTAAGGAGACAAAACGTGTGCTAAAATGCCCGCTTGAGAGCTCTAAAGTGTATAAAATTGCCCTTTTGGGAATTAAAGATGTGCTAAAGTGCCCTCTTCAGTAGCAAATATATGCCCATGCCTTTTAAAAAGTCTGTGCATGCCAACTTTTGTAAGTTTGGCCTCTTGAATGCATCATCCAGACAAAAATAGTTAGAGCTGCTAAACCCTCTCAGCTCAGCAACAGACTGTGCACTCAGTTTCAATCGACCCGTGCTCCTAAAGTACCACAGTATGCACTCAATGTCACACTGTGCTCACGTCTACAGTTTGCATCCCTCCCATGAAACGTGCCTGGTTCTGTTTTCCTGACGTGGACCGGTGCCGTAGCCCCACGGGGCGAGGCCACGTGAGCGCTGTAATCCACTCTCCCTACAATCTGATCCCGCACAATCGAGGCAGATGCAATTTCAATTAAACATTCACCGATCAAGCGTCAGAACACTGTCGGCTCTGCAGGAGCCCAGAACCTGCTGCAGGCGGCATCACGCTCCATTATGTTCTGCAGGTTTCAACACCTGTAAATTAGTCAGGGGTGTAAATCACACGCCGTGCACGATCATAATTCTCGGGTCAGAGGAGGAGAACAGATTTAATGATTCGCGCCGGCGTTAGAGAGAGTTTGTGTCACAAATGTCTGGTACATAATTCAACAATCAGCATCAATCTAATCTGACACCTTAGTCCGCTGTGGGGGTTGTAGTTAAGTGCTTACTGGAGGCGTTGAGTTGCATCACTAATTTAGAACAAAGGACCCGGAGGACTGTGCAGGACACATTTACATGCTTAAAAAAAATAGAATAAAAAAATCACCCAGCAACATTAGAGAGTAAACAAACAACCCACAGCGTGAAGCCTGTTCAGCAGCGATGACTTCACCAGAAGCTTCTCAGGTTCTCAGGGTCGCTGGCAAACACGTCGCGTAGAAAATACAACACACCAGCGTCAAAACGCCAACCCGGGGATGCTGGAGGCATTCCAGTGAATCGAGTCAGGAGGTGAAAAATTAAGACACCTGTCCTCACACACACACACACACACACACACACACACACACTCACGGTTGAACTCCCTGCGGCAGACATGAGGCCTCCAGGGTCGATGCCGTATCCAGTGGAGGCGTCGAGGCAGCTCCATGGTGCCTGGGCTGGCGCCGGGGTGTCACCGGTCAGTCGCCCATCACTGAGCATCCCCTCGCCGTCCCGCCCACCCCCGCTCAGACCCTCGCGGCCACATACACACACACGGCAGGGCCCCCGACCCGGTGAAGCTACCGATCCACCTCGGCCGTCCTCTGCTCTCTGGGAGAGGAGCTTGTTGCGGCGCTCGACTCGATTTCCCCTCCACTGCCTTATCTTTTATGCATGAGTCAGTGGAACACAACTCCCTCGGTTCCCTGGGAAGGACACAGGCCTCCTCCCCCCCCCCCGCCCCCACCCTCCAACCCCAACCCCCCCCTTCCAGAACAGAGCACCTATCGACAGGCGGCATCTGAGGCGGTGAAACGTGATGCCTCCGCATCGCGGCCCCCCGGGGCAGGAAAGGTGGGTGGGTGGACGGGCAGGGGGCGGGGCTTAGCCAGCCACCTGAGGAGGAAGCGGGAAGGTAGAGGGTCAGTCAGAGGAGAGACAAGACAGGAGGACTATTTATGGATATGGTAGAGGAACACGTGACGAATCATGTTTGGCAGCAAGATGAGAAAGTCAAAAACATTTTAAAATGCAGTTTTAAGAAGCAGTTATAAGGTTTGTGTTCATTTGGGATTCTTATCATTTAGATAAGAATTAGTGCAAAGTACTTTTGCATCATATTTTTAAACAAAAATGAAACTTTATTTTACACAAAATTTGCAAATGGTGGCACGTGGTACATGTTGAATCTAACTAGAATATAAATATAGTGGACATCTTGTGTTTTTAAATCTTTCAAAACTTTTTAAGAGAGTTAAATCTAAATTTCTGGTGCCAAGTTTTTAGGTTGTACACATGGGAGGTTTTTGCATTGTTCTATCTGTACTAGAAAAACTAATTCTGTTCATCTTGAAAAATGCCATTACAACTTTAAATTGCCCTTTTTCCTACCCAACATTTTAAACCTCATAACTATTATTTAGATATATAATAGGGATTTTTTTTTATATTGAATTGAATACATTCTATAAAAATATAGTATATTTTAAAGTGCCTTCCTCAACACAGGTAGGGATGATTGTATATAATAAAGTCATGTATTACCAGTTTTTCTATTTTTTTAATTATTTAAGAAAAATAATTATCTTGGTAATTGTTTGTACCATTTAATTTCAGTTTTCCCTTTTTTTTACCCTTTTCTTTTTCTTCTTCTTAAAAAAACAGTTTTGGACAGTTTTGGTTTGCGAATGTAGTAGATTATAAATGAAATGCAATGAGCTAAACTGTTAAAATGAATTTTTACAATTTTTTGCAGCGTTTCAACAGGATTTCAGCAAGTGTTATGAGATCATGACCTCTACTGGCTGGATGCTGCAACCAGAGTTCAACAAGATTAGATTTCACAGACGAGGAGGATGAATCAGAGCAGCCACAGACACTGGGATGTTCACGGTGTCACTGGAACTTTTATTCAAAGAAAACACCAATACACACATTTGCCTCAGCCTGGATAAACAAGACCTTCCTGCATTAAGAAAATCCTGCCTTTTGTTCAAAATATAATAAATAAAAACAATGAACAAAGCAAGCACTTATGACACAATTCTACAAAAACAGGTCACTTTATTCATATAGAAAACACACATTTGGTGCCTGATTAGATGCAGAAAAATGACATTGTACAGCAACATTCAGGTCCTGGGTTGTTTATTTAGAATATAGATCATAATATGAAATGGAAGTTCTCTAGAAATATCTTGCAAATACAGGCACACACATGATTTTATGAGTTGAGAAACAAATACTAAAAAAAAGACATTCATTGTAATTATTGTGTGCATAATTGTGCCTTGTTTGGCTGGTGCAGACATTAGCTGGTGTGTATGATGACGGACATGGACTTTTGATAATCAAAGCCCAGTTATAAGCATCTGAGAGTTAACTGTAATATTTTCTTTTTCTGCTGGTGGAGCTACCCGCTCAGACAGTGTACATAAAGGCTATATTATAATATAAAAAATAGACAAGGCCTTTGGCAAACCACACTCACAGGAGGCACAATAAGGCTACAGTACACTGAAACAGAGTTTAGTGACCTTTGACCTTTAGGCTGACCAGACTTTTCTAATTGATCTACCTGTAGCTCGACATTATAGCTTTGCTTTAATTTCATTCTCACAGTACAAACAGAATAACTGCTGGTAATCAGCTGGTTGTGCAATGTGGATAAATGGTCTGAGTTATATTCAAAAGGCAACAGTATATTAAATATTACACCTGTGATTGTTAAGACAAGAGACACGATAAGTAATATCAGTATTGAACATCAGCATGGCTGATCCTGAGGTATCTGCTTGGAGACATTCTGAAGAAAAAAAAAAAAAAAAAAAGTAGTCGATCCGTTATATTTGCTGAATCTACGAACAACCACAACAGCATTTATGAGTAGAAACTTTAAAAGAGAAGTGGTCACTTGCAACATAAAAAAAACAACAAAAAAAACAAGTTGTCTTGCATTTCTATTGGGGGAAAGTTACAGCTTGTCCCTGGAGGTAAGTGTGAGCGCCCACTAGGGGGCGCCAGAAATAAAAAAAAAAGACTAAATAAAAGGACTTCGCTCAAAGTGAATGAAGCAAAGTGGCAGCACAAAAAAAAGGGAAAGATGTGAGGTATAGAGGTTTGTCAACAGGTCTAATGAACTACAAGAATCCATAATGAAGGAGTAACATACACTGGCACTAGTCTGAGCCTGGTAGTGGGAAAATGTATTTTAAACCAGTAGTTTCCTAATTAGAGGAAGGGAGGCCCTCAATAGAACATAAAAGCAGGAAGAGTCCTAATTACCATTTATTTGTAGGTCTAGGTCTTTACCAAGTATTGAGGTGAAATGTATATCGGTCTCTAGCTGCTAAAGCTGCTCTATGTGTACCAGATCATCACCGACTGTCTGCAGCATTTGTGCTGAGCAGGAAGTGCAGTTTTAAGAGAATTAACCCAGAAAACAGTTAAGAGAACGTAACGTTTCAGCTAAAATACGAGTCGAAACTTGTTCCACGGGTCTGTGAGGCTGATCGGGTGAATGGGGGGGGGGCTGCACAGTCAGGTGATTCATCACTACCAGCGACGCCTCTCACATACCCCACTGTCATGTCATACAGTATCAGGATTGAAATAATCAATTAGAGTGGAGAGTTTCAAATTTCAATTCATTTCAGTTGGATTGACTTTAAAGAGTCAAGAATTAAAACAAAAATATATGGATCCACTAGTTTGAAAGATCCAGGCCTACTTTTCCCACACAGTACTAGATGCCTGTTAACAAGAGACATGATGCATGTAAAGAACTGAAATTTTAATCGATAACCACTTCCCTGTAAGTGATGAAAAAGGGAGAGAGAGAGAGATCTTTGCTGAGTCAACTCCTGTTTCTATTTTGCAGTGTCATCTCTGAGGCTTTCAGTCAGCTTGTGTGTGTGTGTGTGTGTGTGTGTGTGTGCGTGTGTAGGATGCAGTGTGAGAGGCACGTGTAGAGGTAATTGCACAACCGACACTGCATTGTGTTCAAGCATGTGAATGTGCAGGAGGTCGACCAGGATAAACTGCAGAGTGCTGCTTGTTGGAAGGGTTGTTGTGTACAAAAATAAAGCACAAATCCTGCTCCTTAATTCATATGGCTCATGTACGCGAGAGGAGGAGGAGGAGGAGCGTGCTAAACTCATCCCTCCGGTTTCACCTTCCTTTTAAATAAATCAAGCCCCACTCATCCAAATCCTGATTGTCTGTAGCTCGCAGCTTCCTTCATCCGCTCCCAGAGTCCTTAGTTGCTTCGTCACTCTTTCTTTTCAGGGTCGATGTTGTCCAGATCGATATCAGGCGAGGCCACACAACACATGCATATTTTCTGGGTATATAGAGAGATCTTATCTGCAGTGATGGGAGGGGAAAAAAGAATAAGACAAATCAAGGATTCATCTTTGATACTAGAGTTTCCTTATTAACTGCAGTGGTTAAAACTCTCAAATGTCTGACTTTGTGCCACAGAAACCTTTACAGTAGTCGCAGTGTATAGGACTGTGAGATGAACTTTGAAACACTAATCCCAATCCCCCCTTCAGCAAGATTGAAGGAATTTCTTTTTTACATACAGCAGCTGGTCAAGCTAAGACGTGTAAGCTACTTTAAAAAGTTAAGACTGAACGCCACTGTGTCCTGAGGAATGCTACTGTTGTTGTTCTGTTCCAAATTAGGGCTAGGAAAATATATTGATATTATATCAATAATAACAGCAGCAGGGACTGAGAAATGCAAGAAAAAAAAGATTGCATACAGAATATAAAAATAAATAAAATATATAGAACATAATAAATATATATTTTTTAGCAGTGTTTGTTGTAGCGTCATAATAATATGGTCATATAAATATTGTGTTAAATGTCTTTTCATGGAATTAAATGCTGCAGTACATAAAAGTTATAGTTCTATTTTTCACCTTTACACACTTACTTATTATTTATCACAAACCATCTCACTCTAACCGTTCAGACTTTGTATCTGAGTGTTTACCGAGTGCTTTGCCGCAGCAGGCCGGCCTGGAGCTGGGCGGCAGGTGGATGCAGAAGTAGTAGACGGGCACGCCGGACAGCGCCACGGCGATCCCCACCAGAGAGTTGACGGTGTCGCTGTAGAGCGGCACCACCACCAGGAACACGCTGCACAGGCAGAACGTGACGGGGAAAAACAAAGACAGCTGCAGGGGGGGCGGCGGGAGGGGAGAGGGCAGAGGTCACGGCCAGAGAAAACAGAAGAGATGAGGGTTAGTGGAAGGTGGCGGGAGAGAAAGATTTAAACAATTTAGGGAACAAATATTTGTTTTAGCCCTACGACTGAAAACATGTTTCAGGCAGTAAAGTCGCTTTTTGGTTTACTTGGAGAGTCAAATAAGCAGAGTTACCAGATACAATTATAACAGGCACCAAGCAGTGGAGCTACTGTTGATGGGTAAATAAATGTACATACAGGTTTAACAGCTTTAGAGTGAGTCAGGTACAGCCCTGTTCAAAATGATTGCAGAGGGGTTTAAAGACGTAAAGCCAAATTAATTATAACAATTTTTATTCCAGGAACACCTCATAATATCACCTAAATCAAAATGTGTGGGAATAACATGTCAATCTTTATTTTTTAATTACTTAGGACTCCAGAACATTAATTTTGTTGGTCTGGAACCAAAACGCAGGTGTGTTTTTGGGGCCGTGACTTATTGAAACACACATTTCAAGGGTATTTCCTCTTCGGCATGAGGGAACATGACCTCTTTAAGTATTTTGATATCGGCAAACTGAGGTCAATCCCTGGACCTTAATCCCGTTTAAACTCGTGGCGTGATGTCAAAAATGTTGTTTCTGAGTTTCTGAGGCAAAACCCAGAAATGCAGAGGACTTGTGAGGCTGAATAAACAGTTCACAGGAGCCAGAAGTTTGTCAACACTCTAAAACTGGTTATACTAAACTACTAATACTAATATTAGTGTAGTGATTCACAGTAATGCTAAATCCTTAAGATTTTTCAGTTCATACAGTGAATGTTTGGGTTTTATTTTTCTGAACAGCTCAATATTCATTTTCTGTAAAATAAATACCCGTTTTCCCCCAAATTCTGATATCTGATACATGAGAATCATCTGCAAGAAGCAATTAATTAGTAAAACGAGCTCACAGATGCACTGTGATAAACTGAATAAAAGACATTAAACTGTATTCTATCTGTGTGTGTGCACGTTTCTTGCACTGCTTTAAAGTTAAGAATTCTTTCACTACTTTAAGACATAGCTGACTTTAGTTCTTCAGTTTAAAACACTGCTTTTAGTCTGGGTTGAATTAGTACGATATACATTAGAGTTATACAGTTTGTTTTAATGGTATGATGCAAGTTCCTGTGATGCTTGTAAATGTTGTTGTGCACCGATTCACAAGTTGAAATGTCCAAGTTTCCACAGACAATAAAAACCTTGTAGAGTTGTAGAGGGGAAAAACCACTGGACATTTCACTTCTCATTCTAGAGGCTTATTCAGTTCTGGGGTTAAGCGCTTTGGAACGTCAGGAATCTATAAAAGCGTGGAATGTGAACCCGAGTTAACGTGACCACACCCCTGAAACTGGGCAACGTTGACGTGAATATGTGTCACACGCTCCCAGGAGAGGCTAAGTTTCTTCTGCTTCCAGGTGTGAACAAATAATAATTTTCCCACAAAGAGCTTCCAATACAGCATTGAGTAAGCTGCGGACACGTTCACCTGTTCCAAGTGGAGATACAGTATATAGCTGCTTCACCCCTCTCTCAAACAATCTGAATTTATTTGTTGGATGAATTTTAACCCTTGTGTCATCACCATATCTAAACCAGTGGTTGGGTGTGGTTCCTCTGAAGGTTGGAGGATCCCATGATGCAGCCATGTTTCTGTCTGTAGAAGACATCACTGTATTTAAAGGAGGCTGTGGAAAGGCAGGAGGGTGCACATGTGGTCTGGGCTTTTGCAGCAGTTTTTGACTTGCACGTGAAGAGGGAAGAGAATCTTCCACAAGCACAATATCCAGGTCAGTTTGGTGCACCCTAAAGACAGAACACCAAAACCAAAACCCAGTATTGTACATGCAGCCAAATGCAGAGAGGAATGCTCCAACCTCTACATGGGTAAAACCAACCACGTCCTGACCTTACAATGTTGTATTGGAAGCTCTTGCCAGGGAAATGCAGAAGACGCAGAGCCACTCCTGGAGCGTGTGAACCAAAATTCACGTATCATCATGATGATGATTTTATCCCAACATGTTGCGCTCATGCTACCTTAAGAGGCCGGTGCATGTCAGGAGCTTTGAAGCGGAGGTAGATCAGGCTGCCGATCGACAGGCCGATGAACAGCCAGTAGTTGAAACTGAAATAGTTGATCAACTGGAAGACGTCCGGCACGGACAGGTAGAACAGAGACATGGCACCCTGGGGAAGGTAAAACCAGAAACGCAAATCAGGGGGAAACCAGAGGCACCAAATCCACTGGATAGATTTCAAAAACACACACAAAAAAAAAAAAAATAGATACTCACATTGAAAAGCAGGGCAGGAATCGGAGTGTAACGCTCGATGTGGATCATGCACAAGATATTAGGTAGTTGGCCTTCTCTGGAACCCACGAAAAACAACCTGCAGGAGGCCAAGTGTGCACGGGTTATACATTATCACCAAAATACGATTTCGACAAATATGTATATAAATCTGCGTCAAAGGAAGGTTGAAGTGGATCGGGGACCTGGAGGCAGCAATGATGGAGGAGTTGAGTCCTCCGTAGCAGGAAATAGCCACGGCCAAGGGGATGAGCCAGCGAGCCCAGCCCAGCACCTCGTCAGCAAAGGTCTGAGGGGACATTCAAAAAAGGACAAAGTGCTCCTTTTTTACAATCATGTTTTTGATGAGATCCGTGCTTCCCTGATCATTTACTCTATGCAGAGGTTCCCTACCATTTATTTAGCTTGTGAGGTAAAGTTTCTGACTATAAAAAGGTCAGTGAAGTTGTTGCTGAACCTACCAACACTGTAGTTCCTTTTTTAAAGGAAATGTTGTGATGTGCTGTTTAACCCGTTGCTTTTACTTCCTACAGGTGTGAATGGAGGCTATAAAAAGCAATAAAGAATTAAACGCATTTTCACACACTGTGCATGTAGACATGGCTTTAAGAAAAGTTTCACATCACAAAACTTTTTTAGTGAGCTACTCAGATGAATACCAGGACAGAGTAAGGTCCTCACACTTCAAGCTGTTTAATAGTTATATGAGTTTAGGGATTGTTTAACATGCAAATTGAAATCTCAATCAAAAAGTGTGACTTCCTCCCTCCTAAGTGCAAATAAGCGACCACATGTGAGATTCAGATTTTATTTTTTTATGGCTTGTTTTTTAAAAAGGTCATGTTCCTGGGACGTGCTAAAATCTTATGAGCCTAATATCTTTCAGCAGCCCTGAGAGGAAACTAAAACTGACCTGCCCAGAACCCTCAGTTGTGAAATGCCCTGAGATTGCAGGCAAATTAAAAAGCCACTTCGTAAAACTAACTCCTAATTATATAGCTTTTTTTTTTTAAAAACTAATTTTGTTTTATTATTATGTGACTCTTGTAAGTTCTTATTATGTATTCCTGTACTGTGCTATATAGTTCAATTTAGAAGAATCCCATAACCTTGAGGTGATCCAATAAATTATTATCACATGTATCTTGTAATGAATGGCAAAAGTATTCTCTATTAGGGACAGGAGGTATTTTTTTTAAGTTATTGTCAGGGCCCAAAAGCATGTGGTGGTTCATGTGTTGGTCTGCATTTACTCCTTTTGTCATGCATGCAGACCAGGCGATGCTTTTAGGCTTATTTATACTTCTGCGTGGGTAGCTACGCCATCCATGTGACGCAGACATGAGACATTCAAAGTTCTGCACTGGGGGAAACGTGTTGCTCTGCTTCCTCTTCACAGCGGTAACCACACATCAGGAAGGGAAAGAAAATGTGTGTATGTGTGTGTGTGTTTGTGTATTGAGTGTTTTTGGGAGGTGCGGCCTACGGCATGAAGGTCTGTCAATGCCATAGTTACATACGTAGCATATTAATAAGCATTTTTTGGGGATTCCTTAATTAATTAAAGATTAATGGTGCCATGGGGTAAAGACTAGGCACTCTTCCTCCTCACATGCACTAATCTCATCATCAACATCCCGGTGTTCCTGCGAGGGTTCTAACCTCTTTTTCTAAACGAGGTCCCTGTCGTCATCTTGACGCCTACAGCCACAAACAAGCAAACAAGAAGCACCGAAGCAGCCACCAGCGTCAGAATGCAGCAGACAGGAAGGGAAAAAAAAAATCAAAACCTGCTGACTGCTTGAGGCTGAGCAGATGCTGTCAATTTGGACAGATCCTGTGATGTACTAATAGAGTTATGTGTAGACATCAGCATTAACACGGCCCGACTTTGGATAAAATATACGGTTTCATTAACACCAATCATGCCGGACTGAGTTTGTCGGGATACTCACCACGGCGACGGCTTCGCTGCCGAGCACTTGGTCCGCATCCATGACGGTGTAGTAAGCTATGTTGGTCAAGATATAGATCACTGTGACAATAGGCATGGAAATAGCGATGGACAAGGGTAGATTCCTGCAAAAAGGAAACAAGAGATTTGGTTTACACTGATTTAGAGCGCCCAGTTTTATCTTAAAAGCTCTGTTGTAGCTCACAGTAATAAATGCATCATGTATAAAAAAAACACAAGATTATACACATGTTCACAGTTTATTAATAGCTGTGACACAAACACACTGTGCCTTCCGAGGGAGATGAAGGCTTGATGACTTTGAAATACGATTACTTTGTTCCAAGTCAGATTTACTGCCAGATTTACACTTACAGTTCGGATTTAATTGTGTAATTAAGGATCAGGAATGAAAAAGAAGGAGCAGGCTTCTTGTGAAATCCGTCTGAAATGTCAGACTTTGTACCTCTCTGGATTCTTGATCTCCTCTGTGATGAAGTTAAGCGTGTCCCAGCCGGAGTAGGAGTACAGCGCTGAATAGAGGGCCAGGGCCATGTCACCAGGGTCCAGTTTGGAGCCTTTGAACGAGTCCTCAAAGTTTTGATCAAAACCTACAACCAACACAGCGAAGAGGGTTTGATAAGTAAAGCCCCATGCTTCCTAAGAATATATTTAAAGTTTGAGAAGATCCAATTTAGAAATTGCAAAAGGACAAAACTAAACACAAATCAACAATTGGCAAATAGCATAATAATAGTTGTATAGTTGTCATATATGTATAGATATCCAGTTTATACAGTATACAAGTGTTTGAACCACATTAAACATGACATCACTAAAAAGTGCATGAGTATAATTTTATGTCAGTTATGTTAAAACTCTTCAATGAACTCTTAATGTAATACAGCATTACGTAACCCCTCCAATGATAGGCAGAGTCAGAGGTCATGGATTGCTGTAGCTTGTTTGACTCCCTACCTTGTGCCAGCTTCACCAGGCCCGTAATGATGATGACGATAAGAGCCAGAACCTTGGCCACGGTGGAGATGACCTGCAGAATCGCCCCCCACTTCACTTTCATAGAGTTCACGCAAGTCAGCAAACCTGATGAGGAGGAAGCAATGCAAAAAATTAACAAGGCAAATATGATTGTATAGAAAGCTCCTGCAACAAGAGAAATTATTGGCTGGAGACTCTGCAGCCAACACAACTTTTTGCACCTTTTTAATATTATTTTATATCAGAAATCTCAAAGCATGTATGTTATAGGGTAAGAATATTCAGAAATGACCTATACTGAGTCCATTAGCATAACTGAAGACAGTGAGTCAGATTTATAAGAACTGGCTCTGAGGTGGAACTGCTGACTGTCAGATATGAGTAAATTCAAGACCACTACGAACTTTATCAGAAAGAGTATGACTCACACAACGTTTTACTAAACAGCCTCAAAAGAACCTGAAACCTGGCAGGTCTGCTGTGTTTCTCATTTTTAGACCACTCACTTCCTGGAGGGTTTTTTGCGTCCCCATCAACAAGTGAATGAGTAATAAGTAGAGTATGGTAATGAAATAGTACATTGAGAGATTTTATTCAGAACCTTTTGTATGTAAATTTAATGAGTTTTTTTTCTTGTATCTTCCATACTATATGTATAGCTGCTTAAGGCCCATGTTATTCAACTTTCGTTCCAATTTTTGCTTGGCAGAATGGACAAGAACAAAAAAAACTTTAATTCTATCATATTAATTTATTTTTTTCACCTGTATATAGATATTTCTTCCGTATAATCCTAAACATAGTGGTTTTGTTCTGTGTAAACTGAGTGTCATAATTCCTTATTTGTGGAAACATAACTTTCCAAATAACAGGATTGTGATTCACATTGTTACAAATATGATAAATATGGGTATTGTCTGTATTTTGCCTTGAGGCACAAAAAGCCTCAGGATTGCTATTTAGGCAGAGTTAAGCAGAAACCTACAGGTATTAAGTGAAGTTATACGGGCAAATCCTTTAAGTGCAACGTCAACTGGGACTAGATTAAGAAACTGTGGTTTGGAAACATCCCTACAGCTCACTGTGGTAAAGTGTGTTATCTAATGAAATGCAGCAGGCATGGGTTTACCAACTTAAAAAAACACACACACACACACACACACACACACACCACCAAATAGTTTCTGAGAATACACATGGCTTGCACGAGTCAGCCCACTATGCTGAGAGCTTTTCCTACACTCCACCACAAACATTCAACAGCCTGAACTGACTTAAGTGTTGCACAAGTAAACATTTTATTAGGCTGTGTTCAGACTGCAGGGCTTAACGCTCAATTCAGATTTATATGTGAAATCCGATTTCCCCCATGTGCAATGGAGGATAGGCTGACATCACTTGTTGAGGAGGTGGAGGTCGGATGAAATAGCCTGAGATTCAACCATCACTATAAACACATCACTGCAGTGAAGGGAGCAACAAAAGAATCAATGAACTTCCTATCACAACAGCTCCACCGTGACACTCCTCAGATTGAACACAACACTGTAAGATGACATATTACACAACATCAGCCAACATGTATTTACAGCAGTTCCCCAAGATACGAACATCCATAGATACCAACAACCGCTGACTGATAAAATAAAGTTTAATGATCCCACACTGGGGAAATTCCTATGTTACAGCAGCACCAGGGATACCAGTATGATAAATATATTTAGATTAGGGGGGGAAATAACTTAAGCTTATTCACGTAGTATATTTAAAATATTATTGTACCAGAATCACCAAAAGTTCCCCTATCTGCTGCAACCCACGCCGAGCAGCACCACTCAATATGCAATTCTCCACCACTCATCTCACCCAGTTTCGTAATGTCTACATCTCTGTGAGCATCAATTATGGATTGAAATTCAATATAAAGGATTAAAAAAAAAATCAGCTTATGAACAGCCTCTCTGAAACCTACATTGTTAGTAAGCTGGGCACTGTCTATACACACTTCCCTAACCAGTTCACCAGTGATGTAAAGACATATAGAGGATAGCAGTGAGTTGAGCACGAGGGGGGGGAACTTACATATGATGGCAGCAGCGATGAGGCGGACGGCCTGGTAGGGGGCGGTGCAGGTCGGGTAGAAGGGCTGGACAAGGTAGCTGGAGAAGGTCAAGGCGATCACTGCCTGACAGGCCGGCTCCACGATCAGCAGCGACGTCCACAGTCTACAGAGGAGCAAAATATCATGAATGGTTTCCGCTTTATTAGCGGTCGGGAAGAGCCCCCAGCCTTCCAGTTCTAATAACTGAATACAGGAATACATTCATAGATCTACTGGAACAAAGCAGCCTTTGCGTGATCTAATTTTGTGGCCATAAATGATAGTGCCAAATCTCTGGGCAATCAGCCCACATCATAGCCTCTTATAACACTCCCGAGGGTCGAGGGTGTCAAAGTGCCCCCCCCCCAAAAGCAGATACAGGCCCGATTCAGTACCATGTTGTGTTTGCTGTCATCGCATCAAAATGTGCTTTGAGGTGGACTTTAGTGCTAATATTATATTCAGACTAAATCCTCCAAACTGAGGAGTTTCACATTGGAGATGGACAAAAAGAAAAAAAAACACAGCCATTTCCCGTCTAGTTCATCAGATTTTAATTTTAAAAAATCCATACATACCTCACCAATTATTTCATACTGCTGCAGGGTCATGGATAATTTTCCGAGCAGAGACTGGTGAAGTATGCAGCCTAAAAAGACTCTCTGGAAGTCTGACAGAAAGCCCGGTTGAGGCTCCTACTACACTTTTAAATTGTGGGTTTGGATCTCTCAGAACGAGCAGACATCCCGTGAAACACCCACCATGTTTGTGGGGTTTTTGTCTGCAAGTCTGTACATGTAAATAGTGACACATGTTCCTTTCAATTTGTTCAAACCTATTCCTACATGTACCCATCATAAATTAAAAAAAATATATATTGAAAACCACACACACATAAAGGGAAAACTCACAAAACTTTTTTGATCTTGATCGTGGTCTATATAAAATTGGTTTTAAATGAGAACTTTCCAGTAGTAGTTGTATGCAAAGCACTTTGCATACAACTACTTTTGCTTTTCCTATGTAAAAAGCGAAAGTCATGAGTCATGTTCCTAATTGGCCCTCATACATGCAGCCTCACGGTGCTTCGTGTTTAAGAAACTATGATTTCCAGCACGTTAAAAATGTGGTTCGAGTAATGCGTCTAGAGACAGAGGTAGTAAAACTACATACCGAATAAAAGCCAGGAAGCTTCCAAAGGCTTCGAGGATGTATGCGTAGGAGGCTCCAGATTTACGGATGGTGGTGCCCAGCTCAGCGTAGCACAAGGCTCCAAACACAGAGAATATCCCTCCAATAGCCCAGACTACAAGGGACAGGCCAAAAGAGCCAGTATACATGAGAACCCCCTGCAGAGAAACAAACAATTATGAAAAATTAGTAGAGAAACCGTATAGGGCTGCGTGATTCTGGTCAAAATCAGAATGATTTTTAAGTATTATTTATTAAAATAAACTATTTTTCCCATTCATAACCTCTATAGTGTTAAGGCTCTTTTCTCTTTGAATGCCATTTCTTGTGATGTTTCAGCTAGTGTGACTGTGCAGTATGACTTGGTTTGACAAAGAAACACAGGAGAAGAAGAAAAGCAACCTGACACCATACAGTTCCCTAGAATAAGAAATTTAAACAGGGATTAACGTTATGTTCTAACCTGACAAACCAGAGCGTCTTACCTTGGGTGAGACGAAGATACCGGAGCCGATCATATTTCCCACAATGAGGCAGACCCCGTGCAGGAGAGAGATCTCCTGCTTCAGCCGCACGCCGCTGCCCTGAGACGCCGAGTCCACCTCCGCAACCATTTTAAAGTCGAGTGTGAAGGCCCTGAATCCTTCAGAGCGGCTAACAGGAGGAGTGATGGGGAAGGGTGAGGAGGACAGGCTCAAAAACTAGGATGGAGAGAGGGGACTGGACCAAGCACAAGAGGAAGAGCCACCGGAAGGCGAGTCCTATACTTCCATCATTGTTGAATCAAGGAGCGGGTGTTCACCGGGATAATCTGAAGACAAACAAGGGCAGTGTCACAGAAGTGCCTCAGTGAACAATTAAAATCCAGTTCACCATTTTGATAAACCAGTCAGTTCAGTTTATGAGGAATGGCCCTGCTCGGGGAATGAAATGAACATCACTCTTCACCAGACTTTCGTTTCTAAAGTATGTGCAACCTCCACAAACTGCAATTAAGCATTGGTGGAGATGTGACCATTGTTCATGGCACACCAGGGCTGAAAGGTTTCTGATGTCATAATGTTCTACAGAGAAAAGAGAGTTACACCATGTGATCATGTGACCCAAACAATTCATTTGAACACAATTCTCTTCTTAAAACGGATGCCCAAATACATGTATTAAGCCGCAGACAATGCACCTCCTGCCAAAAATAAAGAGTCTTCCCAAGACTGAAACACTAACGTTGAAGGAGAACACATTTTCTATCAAATAACCAGAATCAGATGAGATTTTAACAGCTCCCAAACATCAGCCAACTTCTAAAGTGAAAAAGAACACAGTTCAGGATGCAGCCAATTCAAAATATTGGTCTCTGGTAAATTAATGAAAGACAGGAGTACACTAAGTGAACATATTGACACACACCTTTGCTTTAACACCTTTCATAAACATAACATAAACTATTATACGGACATGTGAAAGGTGTATGTTTCCAGAGGAATAAATTATTGTCAGATCCCCACTATCAATATATGAAAGAGACATTAGTGACAGTGATGGTCTCATGTTTCTGTCTAAAAATATAATTCGCAAACAAACCACATCAACGGATGTGTGGTCTGTCAGAATCTGTCTATTACAGTCGTAGGAACCTTGTTGAAATCTACAACCGGTTATGGTTTACATTCTTGACTCTATAGCCTTAGGCCACATGTTAAAACCATGGTGTTTGCTTCTGCAACAAATACATTTTAATAGTTCTGATATTAACATTTTTGCTGTATCCAAAACCTTATATCACTGCGTACTAACCGGTAGCTACTGTATGAAGGCGGTTAGCCGGTATGACTGGATGTAGAAAACCATCCCCCTAGCGGTTCACATAGGTATTTTGATGTTCTAGATAGTGGATTCCTCATTTTTGCCTACTACATAAGTCTCTCTGGTGCAGTAAACCCAATGCTCGCAATTTACTAGTAAATTGTACTGTAATGAAACAGTAATGGAAAGTAGTTTGTGCCCATTGCGACCGAGAAACACATCATTCCATGTTTTGTTAATGTAAATAATGGTGACTATTTCAGAAGCATACTGCTCTATAAAGAAAAAAAGGCACAACACAAAGTAAACCACTTTCCTATTTCAAAAGCGATATTTGAAACATTTCTCAAGGCCGAGTTGGTCGTGCTTGTGAAATACGCCTGGTTCAAATGGTGTCGGAGCCAGGCGCATTTCACAAGCATCAAACAACCAACAGTTTAAATGTAAGAGGATGATAATTAAAAAAAAAACTACAGATAGGGAGGATTTGTCAACTTTTGTAGTGGTGTGCACTACAGCTGCACAACTCTAATCAAGTATAAAAGTACAGGCTGCAACTAACATATTTTCATTATTACTTGATCTGACAACTATTTTCTTGATTAGTATATAAGATGTCTCAAAAACTTCTTTGACCATCAGAGAAAAATACTTGCAAAGGGTGTGTGAAGGACAAGCGTCATGTATCTCATTACGAGACCAATGAAATTACACTATCATCCGCTCTGCATGCTTACTCCACGAGAAAGAAATGATCGTATTATTACAGTTACAACTATTGCTGCAGTTTATTTACCCAGTGTTCATGAGGAAAATGTGTTATGTCAAGGATTAATATAGTGAACAGCTACAACTAAAGTACACATAAATAAACAGCTTCCTCTCATGTGACGGACCAAACAGCTAGAGTATCACCATTTTTCAGATCTGTCAGGTGCCCGTTTGGACGCTAAAAGTGCGT
Source organism: Eupleurogrammus muticus (assembly GCA_036785175.1). Lineage (NCBI taxonomy): Eukaryota > Metazoa > Chordata > Actinopteri > Scombriformes > Trichiuridae > Eupleurogrammus > Eupleurogrammus muticus. The sequence continues at coordinate 18,394,447 of JAYKQN010000020.1, forward strand.
TTCCCTGCTGTAATCGTCCTTTCTGTTCAAACTGGTTTGTTAAAGGATCAACTTCAAAACGTGGCTTTTAGTGTAAGTGATGGGGCACAAATTTCACAGCATGTCCAGCGTGTATCTGAAGGTTATATGGGGCTTTCAGCAGTCACACGTTTAGTCTTTTGAGCATCAAATTCACTCGTGATTTCCTGTTAGGGTGCTTCATAGTAACAAAAAAGACTTTGGTATTAAAAAGTCTAATGTTTGAAGGATATACCTTCTAACTTGATATGACTAATGTGAACAGCTGAAGCTTTATATTAGATTTAGATTAGAGCTGATCAAATATCCCTTCATTTTCGATAGTAGGAATGACTATTGGTGGTTTCACAAAGTATTTACACAAGGAGTTTTTTTGATAAATAATCAACAGTAATTTCGATAGACTGACTAAGTCTGTGAAGGCTGAAACAGTGCAATTTAAATTAAAAATATACATTATATTTAATCTATTGCTCTGATTGAAAGTTGTAAATTGCATATATATGGATTAGATTGTGTTTGCTCACATTCTTTCTTTTATGGGTGTTTCACATCGCTACCAATTGTTGCAGTGATTCCAGCCTCAGGTTCAGCAGCTAACGTGATAAACGTGCTGGTAAATGCAGAAAATGACATCAGCTCAGTGCAATGCAACCTTTAAAACCAGAAAACACGCATAAGACCTCAGGCAATATGGGTAGAACACTAATGTATAGACTAGTCTGACTTCAGATACACGTTTTTTTCCTACAGCAAACAGCACGTTTAAACGAGTTTTAAGAGTCCACAGGAGCGCGTGCAGACAGGAAGCGGAGGTAACGTGGAACATATGGCCCGGCACGTTTACAGCCATATTGCGTCTTTAACGTAAATCGACAACATCTTTGACTTAATTCAGTTCTCCCCCCACACACCAGAATCCTTGCTGGCTCTTAATGATTGGCATCAGTTGGATTGATAGCCTTATTAGCTGCTTTAGACGCCGGATGAATCGATTAATTTATTCTATTGAGAGAACACTAACCCGTTAACTGTGAGTGATGTATGAACAGTATCCCTATTATACTCGATGCGTTGTGTCGTTAGCTTACGGAGCTAACGTTAGCGGAGTTTATCAGCTTATACACTACGCTCTCTATTAAGTCTCAGTTCAATCTTTCAAATATGCCATATATCGCCTTACATTTCGCTTCTACAATTCCCCACATGTGATATTCACAAAAAACAGTTTACCAGAAAGCAACGATTTGTATCCGATGCACCGGTGTGTTTGGTTTCTTTACTACTACGTAAAAAAAGAAGCGCACGCGAGATGCAACTCACTTTTTAATTGAACAAATACGCAATATTGAGGAAAGAAAACACACCGTCGCCTCAGATAACACTCTCAGCTTGCTGGTAAACAATGTTTTTTTGTAATTGACAAATATAGAAATACGTAGGGAAAAATATGTAGGTAACCATTCCCCGTATTTGAGGGGTTTAACTGAGACTTCGGGTCTCATGAGGCAGTTAACCGCCGTTGGTACACATGCTAACATCACTTCGAGTGACTGGAAACGATTCGTTTACAAGTCATTTAACTATTTTGAACTGTGGACAAAGAGCTAGTTCTCTGGTATACTGTAAAAAAAATAAAATAAAACACTGTACCTGGCCGTGTTCAGTCCTCTTTAGTTCCCAGTGGAACAGGCGGCAACACATATACATATATAAACGCCGTTTGAGATGCGTGTGCAACTTCAGCTCGTCCAACAGCAGTCAACATCTGCAGCTTGGCCCCGCCCCCAACCACGAGCCCAAGGATGGCTGGCAACGCCCACTCCCACTGCCACGCCGCGTTTACATCATTCATATATATATATATATATGTATGTATATATATATATATATATATATGTATGTATATATATATATATATATGTATGTATATATATATATGTATGTATATATATATATGTATGTATATATATATATATATATAGATGCACCAAAGTAGTCTATTGTCTATATTATATAAGGTAATATAATTAATGTGTCTTATACTGCTTGTTTTTAATTACTAAATACACCTGAGAGTATTTTAATGGTTTCGTTAAGGAAGATTCAATGGATCCCTGTCACTTCATCCTCCAAATACATAGTGAATCTATATATTTCTGTTATTCTGAATAATGTCATGCTCAGCTCTTTTCCTGTTTTTAATGTATTGTTTCAAGCCTTTTCACACATCCTCTATGGCATGACTGTCCATCCTGGAAGAGGGATCCTCCACTGTTTCTCTTCCTGAGGTTTCTTCCTCTTTTTACCCCGATTAAATGTTTTAGGGAGTTTTTCCTTGTACAATGTGAGGGTCTAAGGTCAGGGGATGTTGCGTTGCTATAAACTCCACTAATATGAATCTGTGATTTGTGATTTTGGGCTATAAAAATAAAACTGCCTTGACTTGACAATGTGGAGCCAATGTGAGATACTTTAATTTTCTATTTAAAGTACTGCACAATTCCAACTATTGTACAATAAGAAAAAACAATAATTAAATAGAATATAGATAGTACGATGTTAAACTATATTAAATGTATGTATTGAAAAGTAACTCAAGTTGTGGAATGAAAGCATCAAATAACATTTGAAACTCTGCTTTTACTCTTTAAGATGTAAGAAGACTTTTTTTATTCTTAATCAACCTGTTAAACTAAAAAAAAAATGAATTAATTGAACCCCAACTTGTGTTATTTCATGTTGTCTTATTGACCTTTAATAACTTTTTAGGCCTTTAGTATATCTGTTCAAAACTTTAAAACACGTAATGGTTAATCAGTAACAATCCATAAGGTCTCTGGCCATACTCTTGACATTTCTATATGATTTCCTGTCAACAGTAGCACCGTAACCGCTGTGTTATCTCTGCAAACACATGTTTGGACAAGGAACCTGTTATTTGAGTTTCTTATGTGGAACCTAGATATAGATTTAGACCCGTCTTTAGTAATGTAAAAGCCCATTACAGCACAACTCTGTGAAACAATAACCAATAAATAATATATAGCATATGCATCTGAATTGGCCCTTAGCCATACATCATTTTACTCAAGTCATTTCTCAAACTCATATAACTTAAGATTTGCTGCCACCTAGTGATTGATGCTTTAATGATAGCACACAAGCTATGACTTGACCATCAGTGTTTTATGCACTCACAAAACACATCTTATATTATTAAATTATAGTGTAAACATGGAGAGGACAGACTTTGGGGGGGGGGGGGGCATTCATAGTGTATTTGTGTGCCATCAAAAACACAAAGACCCAGTAACAGTTTGTAATTCTGCTCCATCCTGAAGGTTTTAATAGAAAACATAAATGTTGTGTCTATGTTAAAATGGAGGTATCCTCAATCTAAATGTTCTTTTTTTTCACCAAGAGCCAGACTTCCTTTATCATCCAGAATGATAGACATCTAGGTGTGGGTACTGGAACAGAAACAAAAACGGAAACGCCCTCTGTGTTTGTGCCTGTGAATCCTCTAATGAAGGGGACGATGGATTCCTCAGGGTCAGGGGGCTATAGCGGCCAATTTGCTCTGAGAGACACACACATGTCCATAATTTAGCCCTGTCAAGCCAAATCTATTATACAATGACACTTCTGGTTTTTAGATTTCAAAATAATATGTCGCATCTAAATGCTGTTTTTTTGTGTCATGTGTCATCAAGAATTGTATGACTTGAGCTTCTCAAATGTGAAGGTTGCCTGATTTTATTTATCTTCCATTCCATTCAGAATTGAGAAAATAAGCAGTAGATGGATCGATAATGAAAATAATTGCAAGTTATAGCCCTAGTAAAAAAGATATGGAAGAAATCCACTTGAATTTCTATGGTACAGTATCAATTAAAATTCAGTCCAATATATTTATAACTTCATAATAAATATCTACATTTATATTTTGAATAGTCATATTTCCGGTTTGAGATATCTACAACAACATCCCGCTAAACTTAATTCAGAATCTCTTTAATTGTGGTGAATTAAAGAAATCTTGAACTGGAATTATAACTAGTCAGAATCAAATTGTAGATATCAACTAAGATTACTAGTAGTTGGAATTTAGTTGCTGTAATTTAGTAGATAGCTTGAAGTGAATTGTAGATTGATGTTAAGTTGACGTTGTTTGACATGTCTTTGTGATGACAACTTGACAAAATAACCATGATGTAGCAGACCTTACTACCTGGTTTATGTCAAGTTGTGATAACAAAGACATGTGAAATAATCAACATATAATAACTTTCCATCAAAAGTGACATAATTTACCAAATGACACTTGAAGACAACTGTCATAAACATTCATTGATGTTTATCACAGGTGTTATTGTATGATTAAGACAGTGCTATGAACCCTGATTCATGTAAAGTGTTCCAAAAGTGTGCATTACTTTTCAAGTTCATGTGTTTGTCATTACACTACAGTTCACTTTGAGGTATTCCTTCTGGAATATACTGATATCTGGATAACTGTATGAATAGACGTAATTCCAGTTTGGGATATCTACAATTTGATTCTGACTAGTCATCAATCCAGTCCAAGATATAATTAATTCACCTCAATCAATGTCCCTTATCAGCTAACTTAAATTTATTTTAGGTATTTATGACTAGTCAAAACGCAAATGTAGATATCTTTCATCAAGTTATAGATATCTTGAACTGATATTTGTTACCGAATGTAGTTGTGCATGTCTCAAATGTCCTTTTTCACTAGGCCAAGCGAATTACAGATTTCTGCACCGCACATCCAGACTGACTAAGGACTGACATGTGAAATGCACTCAGTGACTTTCCACCAGTATTTTTTTTTTGTTTTTTTTAAAATCGCTTCGCCGCTCTTATTGTGAAGGGCACGTCCTGCTGCAGTCATTTCCTGCCGGCTCGCTCTTAACAGCCCACCAGGCGCACCGGCAGCCCCCGTCTCTGCTGACTCAGTGCCTTAGCAGCAGTCCCTTCACCCCGAGACGCAGCATCCGCGCAGCCCGGCTCACGCTCCTCCACCGACCGACCGACCGACCGACCACCGGCCCCAGGCTCAACCGCAGAAATGGCCAAGACTGCTATTGGTGAGTTCTGCAACTGGGATCTCTGCTCCTGCACATTTTTTCTTTCTGAGATTTCTAGGTGGCTTTGCAGGTTTTTTTTTTTTTTTTTTTTTTTGGAGGATGCTGCTGAGAGGCAGTGGCGACACCCATGGCACAAAAGGATGCTGAGGGTTGATTAGAGGGAGCGGCCAAACTCCCCTGCTACTCACTTCTAAAAAATAATAATAATAGCTAATAAACTTATGATAAATATAGAACTACACCAATGTCTAATTGAAATGCTCATTCTGAATCCAAATAACAGGGGTTAGTGGATGCTGATAATCAGTGACGCAGGGTTTTTTTTTCCATTCATTCTAATGTATGATGTAAAATATTTAAAAAAAAAAAGTGAATCCGTTTTAACACACATGCAGGGTGATGCTGCTTTTATTATTTTAATGTTTTCTGGTCACACAGCGGCATTCTGTCGATGCCTGCCGCACCTGCCCTTATTGCCTGAGTCAGAGCCGCGCAGCATAATGCAGCGCAGCGACCCCACCCAACATCCCCGGTCCCCTCACGGCCAGCCAGCCGCTCCTCAGGGGGCCAGACCGCCACCAAACCCCCGAAAACACACCAAACCGGGCCATCCTTTAATGTAAAGCCCGCACGGCCAATCTTGTGGGTGACCGCTATAGGGCATGAATGGGAAAGAGAGAGAGAGAGGGAGGGAGGGAGGGAGGGATGGAAGGAGAGGGGGAGGCAGGGAAAAAAAGAAGAAAAAAAACAGCATCCTTTTATTTATTTATTTTTTCTTGCAGAATTGCTTTGCAGTCGAGGGATGAATTTACAGCTGGTGATGATAAAAAAAAAAAAACGAATGTTGGCTCAAGAATATGTATATACATCTATTAGGGAGGCAAATGTGGCCTATTATGTTTTAATTATGGCCATCTGTGTGTAATGTGACGCTATTAAGTGGAAATATATGGACGAATGAAATAAAAATGGCAAGCTCTGGCAGGTGGGAGGCCTTGTGATTGTTTCGGCCTGTGATTCTCGACGCATATTTCTCATCTGGCTGCTTATTTATTGATGTCTGAGAGTTCACCAGCACTAGACGTGATGGTCGGGCTCATGAAAAAAAAAAAAGGAAAGCCTGTAGAGGCAGCAATTTTGGGGGGGGGGTGGGGGTGATGCGGGTTAAGGCGTTTGTGTACAGCCAGAAAAAGTGAAGTGTGTGTGCGTGTGTGTGTGTGTGTGTGGGTGGGTGTGTGTGGCCAGTCTAGGAGATACTGTTTGTTTTCTGGTTGAATAGGCACTTGATGGATAGAGGAGCATGCAGACAGACAGCGGTAAGGGTCCTGGTGTCTGCGCTGAGGGATGCTGGCTACTAAACCCTGACTGTTATATATTTATTCCCCCTCCTCCTCCTCCTCCTCCTCCCACCTCCTCCACCCTTCCTCCATGATTTGAGCTGTAGGACAGGCAAAATGGGATGGGCTGGGAGCAGAAAGCAGTCATCGTCCCATCATCAGTGCCAGTCAGCACTCTCCAGGTCGCTGAGTAATCTCCTAGACTGTTTGATGTATTCAAACAACACAGCAGCGCTATCCTTTTTTTGTTTTTTTTACATACCAGACATGCAGGAGTCATGGGTCAGTGAACATATCTGACTGTATTTATTGATGCAGTGTGTGTGTGTGTGTGTGTGTGTGTTTTTCCACTCTTTGAGGGCCATCTTAGGACACACACAAAGAAACATCCCGCTCCGCCATGAGACGGAGCACCAGTCATCAACTCTCTCCACCAGTAAATCAGTGCTCGGGCCCGAATGCGCACCCATGTGCGCTAAAGCCTCCGAGCGCTGCTCCCGATCCTCGTCGTGGAAACTTGTCATATCGAATTAGGTGTGGTCGTTCAGCTGGTTCCCAAAAAAAATCAATTGCTGTCGCGCAACGGAAACAGGAGCCGCTTGGGCATTAAAAAGCATCACTATCAAGCAACTAGTCATGTCTGAATTCTGCTGCGGTACCCATCTTATCGTCTAAACAGCCCGCGTACCCCAAGGCTTTAAAGTCTCGGGGACAAATAATTTATTCTGATTTATCATTGGGTCCCATCGATCAATGCGGCACACACTCCCATTACTGGTTCAGATGACTGTTGCTCTTTTGAGATAGGCTGGGAGGCAGAGGTGACATCAATCTAGGGTGAAGGTATGTCTATATGTCTATAGGCTCATATATATAAGCTCTTCATCACGTGTGAAAGTCAACAGATGCTGAGGGCAAAAAAAAAAAGACGAAAAAAACCCACTAATTTCCATGATTTTTGTCAATTCACCCTTAAACGGACACAGGGTGTGGTGTTTGGAACGCGCCGCCCACCGGTCCTGCATCAAATGGCTAGACTTGTCCTCGATCGTCTGGGTGCCATAACATCCCATTTAATGGCCAATCTTGCTCTGGTATTACCTTGGTAATAATTGTGAGGATATTGTTGCCTGGTGGCCCCGCTGTAAAAGGCCTGGAACACGGGAGCCAAACCCTTGTTGCTGCGAGGTTATAGCGCACAGGAGGAGAGTAAAAAGCCGTGGTACACACAGCCACGTTTTATGGCGCCGCCTTTATAGGCCCTTTCCTCTTAGCCTTGCGAACAGTGTCATATGTGGTTTTCTTTTTGTGTCGTTTCGCCTAAAGTGACTCTACAGCCCTGAAAATTGTAATTCCCGTCGCGTTAGGCTTTTAGAATGAGATTAAAGGGAGGGAGGGCGGGAGGGAGCTGACGGAAGACATATAGCAAATAAAGGTGTGGCGGTTTGTGCTAACGCGGAATCGAAGGGAAAATCTAGAAAGAGGGAGGAAGACGGAGGAGAGGGACGGGGCTGAGGCGCAGGATCCGCCAGCAACAGATGAGACGGAGGCTCGGGGGCTGCAGGAGGTGCCGGAGGAAGAGGGGGAATGCTTGCGGTGCGGGGGAGGAGGCGCCGTAGATAGATATTGATGATCTGTGCTCTCTGGCTGATGGATTGGAAGAGGAAGTGCAGCTTTCTGGCTGCGTGTCCGACACGAGGAGCAGGAGAGGAGGCGCTCAGGGAGGAGGCAGAGACGACTGGTTGGAACCAGCTTGGCCGGAGTGGACTTCCCCCCCTCCTGACATTATTATTATTATTATTATTATTTTGTCTGCTCACGTTGCCACATCAGCGTACAGGAAGCAGCTGACCGGCCCAGCGTGTGTGAACCTCAGCCAACATTTCTGAACGTCACGCCGCCGTTTGGGCCGCCTCCTGCCGTGGATGACATTCTGTATAATTTGTCATTTTTATGTGTCTGAATCCGCCGGGAAGAGCTCATTACTGTGGTTACCGAAGGAAAACATCTATTCTCTCAGGAGAAATAATGGGAGAATTTTATACATTTAACACATTGGAAAATCTCATTTATTTTTTATTAGGGACATAAAAGAAATATCTCGGCAGCACGGATTTGTGCGGCTATCTCAATTTACCGCGAAGGCATATCTTATCTTATAATCATTTGAAGTTACTCTGACGCATCACCTCGCACACAAATAAACTATAAAATGTAATCGGTGGAAAGACTCCGCCCAGAACTTGGCAACTACCACGCAAGAATCTCTGCTAATCTGCCCCATAAGCACTTAACCCAAATTACCTGCTCCGCTGAATTGTTAAGTGTTTGTGCCTTTAGCTGTCAAGTGGGCTTCTGTCTGTGGCAGAAAATGGCTGATGGGGTCTTGACATGCACATGACTTAATGAGCCTGTGATGACCCTCCAGAAGCTCGCGCACCACCCCCCTATCCCCCCCGTCAGCCAAAATGGCACGGTCCACTAATTACAAATTACAGAGCTCTCCACCTGAGGTGGCTGCTTCCATTAGGCCGTCCTGAGGGCAGCTGATGGGGCAGCGAGTCCCGCTGGGAGCTGCCCCCTTTTGCGAGTTTCCAATCCTCCTGTCTGTGATTCCTGTTTTTATTTTATTATTTTTTAATAACACAGAGGTGCAGTGACTTGTCAGCCTCCGCCCCTCCATCTTTCTCCATCCGCCCTTTGTGTTTCTCGAAACGAATCTCCACCTCTATCTCCATTCCTCGGTCCTTTTAATGCCGAATTTCTCTTTCCTTTTTTTGTTTCTCTCCCCCCCCCCCTACCGCCACGCGCTCACCCCCGCCGTACTTCCTCCTCGGGGGAAGGGGTTAACAAGGCCATCGGAGAATAGTGAGAGCTACATCTGAGAGTTGATCACATTACCGTGGCGTCTGCCAGTCTGCAGGGCAGAAAGCGAGACACAGGGAGGAGAAGGAGCAGAAGAAGAAGAGCCCGTGAGGAGGGAATAGCAGATTTGGATTAATCATATAGTACCCCCCGTACCCCGCGATGGCTTTCACACTAAATCTCATTTCTGGCTTTGCTACTGTAGCCTGCTGCAAATCATGAATCAATGTGGCACACTTCAAGTTCAGCCCTGCGGGCCTTGTGCTCCGGGTGATGGATTACGTCGTGCTGTGACAGTCTGTATGCAAATCTCCGCTACCTAGACAGAACACAGCAGCTCGACGCAGAACATTCTACAACCCGCAGTGTGTTGCAGATATTTTTGTGCCACCCTCCCTGCAGGGACCGCTGCTGAACACCAGGCTCACATTACAAAGTCGTAGGTGCCAAAAACGCAAGAAAAAAAAAATCAAGGTCAGACAAGGATGGTCAATCGTTTCTTTTATTTTTTTTTCATCCTGCGTGAGAGCAGAATTGACAAATACAGCCAGTATGATTTGACGCCAGATTCTTGTCATTGTTATTAACTTTTTGGAACATAAACTGACCAAGGGATGGGCTCTCATATTGCTGTGTTATACTGATAAACTAAACCCTTGGCTATTAGCCTCTATCCATTAACTACAGGCAAGGAAGATAAGAAACAGTTTAAAGATTATCCTCACATCTAGCCAAATACCGGATTTTAAATAACCTGAACGGCACAAACTAATCTCTGATGGGATTTTTTTTTTTTTGAAGCGAAAGAGCTCAACGCCAGAACAGCAGAGAAGCAAAAGGGCGTTGGTCTAGGCAACGTTAATAAATAATAGACCAAAATGAAATGCATAACTAATGATGTGTGGAGAATCCTGCAGGGACGGCAGCATCTTAGCTGTCCTCTCGCAGCGCTGTGGAACACAAAGGCCACGAAATGTCTACAAAACCCAGGGCAGTTCAGCTCCAGACGTCCTTTGATGAGCTTTTCTTTTTTTTCCTTTTCTTTTGAGGACTCGATGAATATTTATTCTTGGAGAAATGTTCATATTTACTTCAAGGACCTCCTGTGGAGGTGGAAGTGGGTTAATGATGTTTCGTCTTTGCACGGGTGTGTTAGTGGGTTAATGATATTTCCTCTGTGTGCATGTGTGCTCTCACTTTACATACGACACTAATGTATCGCCAATAATACGCCTGTCTTGTTGGCATTGTGGAAGATTTTTTATGCACAAACACAGATATTTTAAATTCTAAATCTAGTTTGTGCCGTCAGAAAAACGAATTAAGCTCTTGAATAAGTCATGGCAGTACGTCTTGTTTGTAATTGTTGTTTTCTCCAAAAGAAAAAAAAACGCCATGTTTCTATTTATCTCCACAGCATACAAAGAAAAGATGAAGGAGATTTCAGTTCTCTCGCTCATCTGCTCTTGTCTGTACCCTGAGACCCGCAAAAACATCATGGGCGACTTTGAGGGTAAGTGGCAAACAGACGGAAGATTTTTAACTTACTCACATGAAAAGTGGTGCTTTTCATTCACGTTTTTCCTCCCCCCCCCACCGCCCTGTTAACGAAAACGCATGCAGACATGGACATCAAGCCCATTAACAAGCGGGCCTCAGGCCAGGCCTTCGAGGTCATTCTGAAGCCGACCTCCCCCGTGAGCGAAGCCACCCACTGCATCACCAGCCCTCCCAAGAGGGACCTTTCCCTGGAGGACATCCAGAAGAAACTGGAGGCGGCTGAGGACCGGAGGAGAGTAAGGACGCCTCCTCTTTTCGTTGCACCCAGCTGCCACATGCATTTCCAAAAGTCTAATATAGCTTTGTGAGAAAACCAAACACAGTGCTGAGGTTAGATTCATAAGGAAATCTCAGACAATCGATACGTCTGCTTTCACACTATCACTGTTGCTGCAAGCAAGTGTTAGACACTTGATTTGATTCCCGGTGATTTGGTCGAAGGTGCGTCGCATCGATTGCTGGCGCGAAATCTAATCTGACTTTGTCTAATTCCTGCAGCCTATTGATTCGTTTTTCAATACAGTAAATCAAGCAACTGACAAATCCACCAACCCACCAACAAAAAAAAAAGTCAATTAACCAATCAATAATCCACTTTGATAGATTTTTAACACCTGATGCCAATACCGAGGGTCAAATATACAGTATTTTAATGAAATTTTAAATTTAATATCTGATTATTAGGACCAGCCTCTAAGTCTCTGACTCTGTTCATGAATGTGGTGCTCAGTAATTCACCATATCTCCTCCTCCAGTCCCAGGAGGCGCAGGTGCTCCAGGCCCTGGCTGAGAAGCGGGAGCATGAGCGCGACGTGCTGCTGAAGGCCATGGAGGAGAACAGCAACTTCAGCCGCATGGCCGAGGAGAAGCTCCAGCAGAAGATGGAGCAGATCGAGGAGAACCGGATGGCCTACCTGGCCACCATGATGGAGCGCCTGCAGGAGAGGGTGAGGAGGCAGGAGTTCATATCAGGAGGTCAGGCAGGGTCAGGAGGATGAGCACCTAGGGACAGGTGGCAAAACAGCTGGCACACAACACATCAGACAACAGGGAGGTAAAAGGAGACAGAACACACAGGGAGGAACTCATTTTAAAATGAAACTGGAGATAAAAACATGTATATCTATATATATATATATATATATATATATATATATATATATATATATATATATATAAATATATTCTAGTCTATTAGGATGTAAGATTCACATCCGTAGCTCTGTTCAATCAAAATTTTTACAGTAACCACAATAAAATCAACATATTACCATGATGGCCAAACCTTTGTAAATGTAAATTGAAATAGTTGTAAGTAGGCTGTAAAACTGCTTGACCTTTGCAGACAAAGCACTCGAAGTAGAAGATGTGGAAAAACAGCTAACAAAGTAGGGTGGTCAAAGCTGAATAATATGAGGTGAAGCCATGTGAAGGGCCTCAGGTACGAGAGGATGACAGGCGGCACTGAAAGGGAAGGAAAAAGTCATCACTGCAAAGGTCAAATTTGAGAAATGGTGAAGTGGGCAAGTGAAGAAATGTCAGCGAGCGGGCCGGCGTGTTCACTTGTGTGTGTGTTTTCCCTAGGAGAGGCATGCTCAGGAGGTGCGCAGGAAGAAGGAGTTGAGAGAAGAGGTGACAGCGTGAGAAGCCCCGACAGCTTCTGCGTCCCACCTCCGACCACCCCACCCCACCCCCGGCCCCCTCCCACCGCCACCAACACCCCGACCCCGAGGAACACACCCCTCTCCCAGCTTATCCGACATGTCCCCACCTCTCCACCCCCCCCGCCATACTCCCCCATACTACAATGAAAGTACCGCAGCCTGAGACGCCACCCCGAGACAGTGGAAGATTTGAATGGGGTTGGGGGTGGATCCAAAAAATGCAAAAATAATTGAAAAAAAAATAAAAATTAATGTCTCCCACCCACTCTTCCCAAAACAAGAAGGTTTTTGCTCTGTTTCAAATGAGAAGAAAAGATCAAAATTGACAAGTGACAGTGGGTATTGGTTTTTGTAAATACTTCTTTTTTTGTTATATACAGTACGATACAAGCAGCAAAAGTATTGATTGCAGTGTGCCATTTTTATATATAAGTTTCCTCTCCCTGCATATATATGGATGTAATAATTTGTTGATTTTCATGTTTTTATTATTCTGTTTGTTCATTTCAGCCTGAGATTCATATTTTGTTTTAAGTTTCTCTCGTGTGGTAACAGGCTTAGGTGTTTGTTGTGAGTTTGCCAGCTAGCTGATGTTTGCTGTGACTGGCTGCGTCCTCACACGGCCTCGCATCCTGGCTCCGTTCCCCTCGTCCCTTCGAGTAGACACGTACTCGTTTGACCCCGCAGATCTGGAAAGCAAATTGGATCTGTTTGGTCGGAGTGATTTTCCATCCAGATTTTTTTTTTTTGCCAATGTTCCAATTAGTGAGGGACATGTGCAGGGGAAGTTGGCACCAGGAAAGGGGACAGGATGCTTTTCTGTGGGGACCGCAAGCTGCCGCCGCACATCCACTCCTGTGAGGTAGATGGTGACTGTACTGCAGGAGAACACTATAGCATTTAATGAGCCCATCCTCATCCTCTACCCCCCCGACCCCCGCCCCTCCTCCGTCTGCAACCTCTTCATCTCTCCACATACATATACTGTAGAGACACACACGCTCTCCACATGGGCAGGCATTTAGCCAATCATAGCACAGAGCTCAGGCGGAGCTCGCTGAATTCTGTCCATCTGGCACCGGAAAAGCTCACGTAACATCCCTGACCAATGGCGGGCCTCTTATATTCCTCAGAAACAAGCTTCCAGCCGCATTTCAATCACACGTTTCTGTAGTATCCAACACAGCTAAGAACGCTGCAGATATGGAAGTGCAACAAAATTCACCTGGAGATCAATCTCGTTACTGTAAAATCTTAAATCAAGGAAAAAAAAAATACAAATACCTTCCGTCTTTCTACATCTCATAGAGGCTAGAGTAGTGCTCGGAATCATCAGCACCTTCTGGAATCATTGCACTTCACTCCAAGACACTGTTATTGCCGCTGAACGACTGGCATGAGAAAGATATGTAAGCCATAACAGGTATCACTGCAACAGCGATTCATCAACACAGTATTGCCATCTGTAAAGGTGTATATGAGTGTATTAAAGTATCCAAATAGTTTGTAACCAGGGGTGTTGAAGCCTGAGGTTGAACCCTGTCAGTAACACATGCACGGTAGGCCCATAGATGTGTGTGAGTGTGTGTGCGTATTTCAGAAAAGGGCGGGTAGATATCCTATTTTTGTGCCATGTGATAATGATCCGGTGAAGTGTAGAACCAACCAACACCATCACGGTGCAACAGCTGTCAGAAGTACACCACAGACAGTGACTATCCTACCTGCCTCTCTATCTCTCTCACTCTCTCTCTCTTTCCCCCTCTCAATCCATTTGTGTGTTTCCCCCTCTCCACATATATCTTTGTGAGCAAGCAGTGGTTAATAAAGATTTGGGGTTCAGTGAACACAAGTGGTTTGAGACTCAGTTATTTCAAAAGCCTATCACAGTCACGACTCCATCGAGGGTAACAATGAGAAAGGGAACAGTTTGCCCAGGAAAATGAATACTGTTTTATCTTTAAGATGATACTAAAATCATCACAAATGTTATAAACTAGAAAAAAATAAGGGACCCAGAACTCTTCCTTGTGGAATACCCTATGTTACAATAACTGTCGGACATGACTTTGCTTATGTTTAAAACTCTGTTAGCTATTGGTCAGATTGTTGTGGAACCAATTTACACCTCAGCAGAATGTTAATAAGTAAAAGGTGGAGTCAGTAGCAAAAGATATTGCAAGGTCAATGAACAGAATCACAAACTTAAGTTTGTTACCCACAGTCTCTCTTTATCGAAAACCCTTTTTTATAAGTAATTTTCATCTTTTACAAGGCAGAAACACAAAACGTTGAACACACAAATGGGGTAATCGGTATATCCCAAAGACAAATTGGCTTATACTAGTGCAGTGTTTGCACTGCTAAACAGTAAGAGAGATATTTGAGCCCTAGACAAATAGATGCTCCTTGCTTTACACATAGATGTACATCATATACATATCCACAGTCTGTAAATGGCATCCATGACTTTCAGGGTGGAGGTCACAGTGATAGGCCTTGGTCAGAACCCAGATTACTTATCAGTAAAGATGTTAAATGAATTAAAAAAAAAATTGAGTAGCAACCATTGAGTCAAAGATTTTGAAAAGAACAGAAAGATTAGAGATTGGTCCGTAGATTTTCATATCAGATCGACTGCCGGCTTTAAATAGAAATGTAATCTTGCTTCTATATAGCTGGGACCTAAGACTCATAGTACAAATGGGTAAAAGGCACTGCTCTGAATGAGGCAGCAGCCTTTAAAAGGAATAGATCTATATCATCAAGGCCAGGTCCCTTCTTAGGTCTGATTGTATTATTGCATGGAGAACATGTGGGATTTGGAAGGATTTAAAATCAAACGACAAAGCCATGGCATGAGAATGTAGCTGAAGGTAAAATGTATTCTGATGTATCAATTGAGAAAGAAGAAAATTTCCAAATCCCCTGTCTTCTCAAAATGAGAATTGAATGCATTTAACATGTCCCATTTGTCTGTAACAGAGACATCTCCTTTTTCCAAATGCTGTGGGAAATCAGAAACCTTTTTGTTGTGTAACAATTGGATTTCCAGACTTTAGAGTGATTAGTAATACTATCATTAGTCAAAGTGAGGTAGTAATCTGATTTAGATTTTCAAATGGATGGGGTGCATTGATTTGAAGTTCTGGAGCACTGCCAGATTTGGATACTATTGGTCGTCTATGACATGGACCACTGTTTGTTGCAAAAAAAACTTTTTTGTATTCCTATATAATAAATACCTAATCCACAGAGAAATGGACAGAGGCCTTATTCAGAAACCACATCTTAAAATGAACCTCGGCATGAGTTGCGATGTCACAACTATATATTTTATTTTATAAATTGGAGAAGAACATGAAAATACCACATTTAAGAAGCTGTAACCTGTAAAGCATTTGTTGATAGTATAAAACTATAGGCGGAAGGCGGCATCCGCGGGGGGGCTCCACATGCCTGCCCATGTGGAAAGCGTGTGTGTCTCTAGTCCACAGCCCCCCTCCCATATTTTTTTAATATTAGAGAAAGGTTAAACACATGCTCTACACAACCGCTGCTGAATATAAACAAATATGGTGCTTAATTAAATTCTAAAAAGTCTTACCCCCCCCCATTCCTCAAAGTGGTTTGGCCCAGATGCTGTTTCTCGGTGGGCGGGGCCAGCCCAACGGCAAATTTCAACAGCTAGCTTTAGCAGCTAGCTACGTGGAATAAACCAATGGAACTAATATTTAGAAGCCAGTAAGTGATTTTTCACACCACTTCCTCAAAATTTAGCCTATTTTTTAACAGTCTGGTGGGTAAAACTAGACACAATGGTCGTTAACGAGCTCTAACTATTTAATTTAATGTAGCTGCAACTATTAGGTAGAGAGAGGAGGGACGTGAGGTGTCCTCCATGAAAGTTTTTCCCCTCATTAATTAATTTTTTCATTTGCCTTACCTATAAATATGAATAAATATGGAACAACGCGAGTAATATTGTTACTTTAAATTACATTTTTAAAATATTGAAACATGCTGAGGGCTCAAACCTGAAAGGCCAGTTGCAATGGAGTGTTAGAGAATATAGAGACTCATTATTATGATATTATTTTTTGTTCATGCCCTCAAAATGATTTTTATTTAAATTTTTCAATTTTAAAATTGACTATTTATTGCCATGCCTATCAATGAAATATGATTTCCCCTGTAAATAACATACAGCTTGTCATTACAGTACAAAAAAATATTGCTTCTACATCATGAAGTACCACTTTTAACCACATGGGGGAGACACACTATCACACATCTCTTTGACCTTGTAGTTCTTGGCTGCAGAGGAGCTCACATCACTACCTGGCCTTGCATCATCCTTACTGATAGAGGACGTGGTTGAGAAGAGAAAGAGGAGGAGAGAAGAAAGACGATAAAAAATAATGTGGAGGGATATTTTGGTGACACTTCAGCAGAGGAGAGGACGTTGTGCAAAGGTGCAGCTGGTGAGATGGCAACTCTACTGAGACAAAACTGTTCCTCCTGCACAGACTCTCAGTCAGTTTCCCTCCTACTCTTTACCTCCATCTCCTATACCCTACACTCCGTCCCTCTCATTTCTTTCCTTCTTCATCCTCTTCCAACCTTCCCTCCCTTCTTCTCTAGTTCCCACGCAGCGTATGGGGCCAGCCAGGCTGCTATTGTCCAGGATATCCCCTCCTTGTTAATGGTTTCCTGTGCACACACAGAGGGCTGCTGAGAGAACAAGCAGCCTCATCTGATACCAGGCTTCACCCCATACTGCACACACACACATACACACACACACACACACACAAACAACTGCAGACTTCAACAAGCACACCACACATACATACACAGTGCACTTACATACCCATACATACACTCGAACAAACAGAACAGACCTGCAAATGCACACACACACACACACACACACACACACACACGTTCACATGGAAAGACAATGATAAAGCAGGTGCAATTGATTTATCAGAACTCTTTTATTACAGGGAAGTTGTCATTACCACCAGCAACAACTTTGAAAAGCTGAGAAATCTGATTTGTCAGTGCTTGCGTGTGCTTTTCTACAGCCATAAAATATACAAACCCACGGTGAGTTTTTTTTTCAGGAGACACGGGTGGAGAGGGCAGTTATTAGCTGATGTGTCTCCGGTTGAAGACAAAAAAACTTGTGTTAAAATATTTGACTGCAGCTGACAGATGACACAGATGAACTCCATCAGGATTATTACTGTTTGTTACAAGTACAAGAAAATAACTCGCAGACTAACAGATAAAACTCTTGCATCAGTTACATGAGAGATCGAAAAAATGTGGAAAGCTGGTAAAAAAACAAACATGTGAAGCCTTGATTGTAAACGGCAATGTTAACAAAATTTACTGTAGAGAGGAAACCTAAAGTTTAAGTGTAAACAATGGAGTACCATATGAACATCAGAGGTTGTGAGTAAATCACGGTTAAGCTGATTTCAACCAAGCTGGTAGCCAACTTCTGCTCCCAGTGTTTTAGTCAAACAAACACCTGGTTTCGGTTATTCCACCCCATAAAATGTTGTAAAAAGGGGGTGACTCTCAACCACCTCAGGCTCCTTTCACACCACCCCCCCTCTGTAACCAGGGCACCAATACTGGGTGTTTTAGCTCAGAGGGGAAAACAAAAAGGAGGGAGGGGTGTGTGTGTGTGTGTGTGTGTTTGTGTGTGTGTGTTTGTGTGTGTTGGGGGGGGGGTCTTGACAGGCGACTGCTTGACCATCTGGAAAAGCCATTCCTGATAGGCTGACAACAGTGGGTGAAACTTCTAAAGGGGTGGGCAGGAATACAGATCAATCAACACAATAAATCACTCTTGTTGCTTTTTTTAGTTGTGGTGTCCCTCCTCACAGTTTTTTTTCCTTCTATACAAAACACAATACATTAGCAGGAAAATAAAAAACAATCCTATAGCTATAGGTATATCCTCTGCAGGAGGTCAACATCATAGAAAAAATATTACTTTCTTAGCAAGGATAATAAAAAGTCTTGTCCTTGAAAGTCCAGCTCAGCTGGGTCGTGAGTCTATGCACAGTTTAGTCTGAGGCTTTCACTTCAGTCAGAAAGCTCCTATTTCCATCCCCCAGGGTCTGTAGGGTTTGCCCACGCTGGACGTCGGCACAGGGGGGCTGATGGCGGCGCCGGGGGAGATGAGGGGGAAGGCGCTGAAGGGGAAGGGGAACGCTGAGAGGGAGGAGAGCAGTGGAGGGGAGAGCTTGGACGCCGACGAGGGGACCAGGGCGTGGTGCAGGACGGTGGTCGGGGCGGCGCTGGTTGGGGGGACGCGGATCGGGCCCTGGTCGGCGTGGGGGGTGGCGCTGCCGCTGCGCCTGCCCGGGACGTGAGCCTCCGCGGCTGACGTGGAGGATGACGAGGAAGAGGAGGAGGAAGAGGAGGAGGAGGTGGAGGCGGACGACAGAGGAGTCTGCGGGCTGCTGGTGGCGCTGCGGGGCAGAGGGGCCAGCGGCGCACCCTGTTGGTGCTGCAGGAGCAGAGGGTGGGTCAGGTGGGCAGGGGGGGACCCGAAGGCCGAGCCCCAGGCCAGGTGGTTGAGGCCGGAGTGGGCCTCCCTCTGACTGGCGTAGTTGTTGAGGTGCGAGACCAGGCGGATCCGCAGAGGGTCCGTGCTGTCCAGGCCTTCAATGATGCTCAGGTAGCGGGCAGTCTCGGCCAGGCATTCCCTGAAACCCAGACCACGGTAGTCCATCGCCAAGGCGTGGGCATCGAAATAACCTGAGGGGACGGCACATCGGTTTAAAGATCAGAAATGCAAGCACGAAACAAGTTTTTCCTGAAGTGAAGGAGGAGCTGACATTGATTTGCTTTAGGCAATGAGACTTGAGGGTTTTGAAAAAAACAAGGAAAAAACCTCTCAGGAGAGTTAAATTAATTTACTTTTATATTATTAGTATTTTTTACCAATTTTAAGAAATCTTAACTTTTTCTTCTCCCCTATGCGTATGAGTATCCTTATTTTTCCCCTAAATGAATCTCAGATTTACCTTTGCCTCCAGCAGCATGAAGCATCTTCAGATGGTCCACAGTCATCTGCAAAATCTCTGCCTTCTCCAGTTTGGCTGAACCCTACAGTTTAGAGAGAGACAAAATCAAAACAATTAGATATATAGGCCACGTATAAACGCTTTTAAACTATTAAACTAGTTCCGCTGAACTTTGTGATTCCCCAGTTTCAATTTTTTACCTGTTTCTCAAAGGCGCTGGGAACCAGCCTGCGCAGCTCGCTCAGGCTGTTGTTGATTCTGTCGCGACGCCGCTTCTCGATAATCTGAGGGAAAAAAGTTGGTTTATTTGGATGTTTTCTTTTTTTTTGTAACAACACGTGACAACATTTCGAGGACGCCGCACGTGACTTATTAGGTTAAAATAAATGCACTTACTCCTCGGCGCCTCTTCCTCGCCTGCACCTGAGTTGATGTTGTGGGAGACATGGAGCCCAGAGGAGAGCTCATATTCCTAAAAATAAACCAAATAAACAGAGAAGTTCAGAGGCTTCTTTAGATTTTTTTATATATATAGTTCATAAGTAATAGAGCAACAAGTGTTTTATTTTCTTCCACGTCGACCGAAGCTGAATCTCTTTATTAGAAAAAAATCAAAACGTACCCATTTTCATCTGCGCTCTCCTTCTCCACCTCAATAGTCTCATCCAGCTCGCTGTCCGAGGAGCTAAAATCGTGATTCCTTTTCATTTTTGTATCTGGTCCACAATAGTCCTTCAGTGCCGTGCTCTGTGTGACCGCCAGACGAGCTCGTGTCCACGTCTGTCCGGAGCGCGTCCGTTTGAAGCGCTCAGCTTTCCCACGGTGTCATTTCAACGCTGCTGCCGGCCAACGGGGGCGGGGACCCGCGCCCGAGCGGCCAATCACGGCGCGGCCGTGGGTTTGAGTGACAGCGCGGTTGGCCCAAGCGCATCCCAGTGCACCCCGACGAGGAGGCAAGAAAAAAAAAAGTTAGACGTCTCACTCTGCGGGTGTTTCTGGAAACTGTTTGAAGGGATGTAAAAGTGGGCCTCAGCTGTGTTTCTACAAAGAAATTATATTAAACACATCAAACATTATATTTGATTATACACGAATAGGCTACATCTTCGTCATAAATAAATAATAAATTATTAAATAATATATAATATATTATAATAATAAGATCTCTATCACTGATTTAATAATTATAATGCTGTGGAGTCTGAGCTGTTTTTGCTTGGTTTGTTTTGTCTCCAAAAAATAAATATTCTTTATCATATATCATTATATTTTCCAGGATCACCTAAATTGTTCCAGAGAACAATTTAATTTCTTAGCAAGGATAAGCATCACAATTTACTTAAATTTAAATGAATATATGTTATAGTAATTTCAACATGAAAACATATATAAAGCATGATGTATAAACACATATAAAACATATATAAAGATACAGGCACTAAAAATCAGACCATGTAAATTAAAATAAGTTACATATAACCTGTTTAAGAACAATATTAAGAGACATATGTAAAATGTAGAATTTTTGCAGAATGAGACAGAAATACATGAAAAATAGACAAAAACAAGGTTATAAAGTTAAAGGAGTAGAAGTGACATGTAAGACTTTATGTGAAGCAAAACATCACATAGTTTAAACCAGTAGTTTAAAACAGTACACACAAGACATGAAGATGCAGGCAGCAGCCACAGAGTACATTATAAAACTTTATTAATCCAATCTGAAATTGCCTTTTGTACATCTCCAACTTAAGTGTACTCAAGTTAAAAGTGTGTATATATATATATATATATATATATATATATATATATATATATATATACATATATATAGGATTTATTGCATTATAATTAATAAAAATGGCATTGATTGTGTTTTTTGGCACACATATTGTATATGTATTATATTGCAGTATTTTAGCAAAATATAAAGTTCTAAATTTAATAATAAACAAATAAACAAGTGTCCATACCACGTAGAGCTTTGTTGTCTGGCTACTGTATTATAAGGTGGTTATGCCGTAAAAAATCTAGAAAATAATAAAAATAATATATAAAAAAAGGTAAAATAAAAGAATAAAAACATTGTAAATACACAAAACTGAACAAACAGTTAAATACAATAACCATCATCATCTTTTCACTGCTTTCATAATTTCATTAAAAATAAATCTGCCCAGGCCTGAGTACATGAAATTAGGCGTTGGAAGTGACGCGTAAGAGTTTATGTGATCCGAGTGATTTATCCTCTCAAACATAGAGGATCTTCGGAGAAACTTTGACAGCGGTCCAATGGACTTTCGGTCCGTGACTGCCCCCTGCCCCACCCCCCTCTCTGCCCCCCCCTCCCCTCCGCCTCCCCCGTGTGTCCCGGTGGTGATGAGGAGTGGCTGGCCGGCTGTCAGCACGCGTTGGCCGTGGGAAAGTTCCCTAAACCGGCGCTGATAACCAATCAGAGGCCGACGGCCGTCTCCGGCGCTGGAATGAATGGAGCAATTGGTCGGGGCGACGGGCGGTCTGCGAGCGAGCGTGTGAACCTGTAATCCAATACTAACTCAGCCCGGGAGCAGAGACAGGGAGCACTGCCGCAACCAGAGGAAGCCACCGAGTCTAATCTTACCCCACAGAGAGACCTCATGCACGGTAAAGACACTGTGGGGACTTCAAGGACTTTGTGCGCGCGCTCAACAAAAGAGCACAATGCGGCCAAAGGCTCGTCCTTTCTCCCCGGAGTTTCCAACTCAGCGCCGCCACAGAGCCGGTGGCTCCCATAATGGTCACACTCCCCAAATCATTTGACAGAGCTGCTGGTGTGTGTTTGTATACATGGAGGGCTCATGTTTCTGCGTGTGGAGCTGCGGCTCTTCACTGGAGGGTCTCCTGCAGGGACATGTTCAAATAAGATAATCAGGGGCGGACTTCTACCATTATAAGCCAGGAAACTGCCTGGGGCACGGACCTAAAGGACCCTTGACAGATATAGGTTTGTTCTGTGTAATTTTAGCAAAGGAGAAAAAGCGAATTTAAAGATCCCCCTGTATCTACTATATAACTCAAATATTTCAAACCAACATAATGCAATTTTTAGATGCTTCTACCAAGTAGATGCAGTTTTATTAATGGACATAAATAAGGTTACATTTTTAGGCAATTAGGATCAATATAGCATCAATGCAATTCTGCATTGACTTTAGTAGCGCTATTACTATTGTTTTACACAAAACAATACACAGGTTATTAAATTCAAACAAGCTATGACATGTAGTTTTAAAACAGCATGGTAGATTATAACTTTAGGATAAATAAAACTAAAATTGGGTCAGAACATTAAGGCAGTATTGTGTTGCTATATTGACCTGAACTGGTCAAATTTAAATCCTGTGATCTTTAGTGTATTTTCTTTATTTCAGGTGTATTGAGAGAAACTTACTGTCATGTCATTAACATATTTATAGGATATTGATAAGAGGCATAATTTAAATTAATCTGTATAGTAATTACAATAACCCCACAATCAAAAATTATAGTAATGTTCAGAATATGTTTTCATGTGTAGCCATTTCAACATTTTTTTTTACTTTACAATTCTTTATTCAAATAATTATTATTGGGCACAATAAAAGGAACTGACAGAAACACAGAAGAAGATCAGTGACAGAACTTTATTGACATGAAATATAGAACAACATTATCGGCAGGATTGGATCCAAATGAAACCTGAATTTATGCATATTATGTTAAATTCCCTTAAAAACATTCACTACAATAAAGGAAAAAAACAACATGCAATTAAAATTAAAACAGGTTGTGTTGGCAACACTGCAACTTTTTGTTCCTCTTTACAATGAAGGTAATTTTTTTTTCTATAAATAACGCCTCCTATGAAAAATTCCTTCCAGGCAACACAACCGAAAGACTGTGAATGAGGCGAGGAAACGTGCAGCGCGCACATGTAATAAGGAAACATGAAATCATGATTCATCAGTGTGAAAACAATGCTGTAATATAAATGAAATACACCTCCATTCACCCTCTGCTGCAATGTGCCGGTGCCTGATTTTTATCTTTGGCTAATAGAAATCAGCCTAATTTATAGATTACTAAGGTACACACACACACACACACACACACACACAGTGGGGTGATGGTTATCAGTGGGAGCTGAAAGCAACCAGAGGCGTCACAGTCATCACAGACAGAGGAGGCTGCGTTGTTTGGTTTATATGAATGAGAGGAAGCACTTAGGCTTGTTTTCATCTTATTGTTGTCGCACAAGGCTGCTCAGAGCGGGACGGACACACAGATGCACTCACACATCCATCGAACCGATTATTGGAGCTCTGTGTGTGTGTGTGTGTGTGTGTGTGTGTGTGTGTGTGTGCTGGGGAGTGGCAGTGTGGGATTTGCGTTCACACATGTCCGAGTTCATGCAACCTGAAGCCTTTGTCACAATAAACACAGGTGTGCATCCACACTAGTCTATGAATGTGTGTGTGTGTGTGTGTAAGTAGGGTGAGTGGGAGGGGGGGGAGGATGGGGAAGGAGAGAGGGAGGGGGACGGGTGGTGGTTGGGGGGTGAGGAGGAGGGGGGGGGGGGTGTAGCTCTCTTGTTGTATTTCAAGTTCACCCAGAGTTCCCACGCTGTTATTTTCTGCCCGGCTGTCTTTGTTCTACCGGTCTCATCACATGTTGTGATTAGTAGGGCCTTTCAGGGGCCGCCCTTTGAAGGTGAGGGCCCACAACACGACATCATCAAATCCTCCGCCCGCCCCATCCTCCCCTCTTCTCCCTCTGCAGAAAAAAAAAAAAAAATCAGGCCACCAAGCCGGATCACACTCCGGGCCAAAACAATCACGGTCGCAGTGACGGTTCACCTCCGTTGCTCCCTCCCGTCTGCGCTCTCCTCTTGTATTCTTTTCTCTCTCTCTCTTTTTTTCTTTCATGTCTCATTTCCTGTTTTCACATATTTCCCCCTTGGATCAAATCCTCATTCTGTCTTTTTCTCCCTCTCAATCAGTATTTAGCCGAAAGACTGGACTTACAGTGAAGGTAATTTCGTCTCCCCGCGCTCTCTCATTAGCTGCCAACTCCTCTCAGAAGCTGAATATTGATGGTCAGACATATTGATTTAGATATTAAATGTCCTGGGGATTCACTCTGAAATGAGACATTTCTATGTCCAATTCCTGCTTGCAATGTACGAAAAAAAAGGGTTTATTAGTTTTTTTTCAGCATTATCATGTCATCACTGAACACATAAATTGAGTCTGTCTCAACAGAAGGAAACAGTCGGAGTTATGTGCACACATTCAGGCTTTGAAGAAGTTAGAATTCACCTAGTAGCAGTCCATATTTTTTGCATTAAGGCTAATTACTTCTGCTGTATACGTTATATTTATACAAAGGATCGACATGTCATCAGTTGTTTAGTTGTATCGGTTTGTTTGGA
Source organism: Eupleurogrammus muticus (assembly GCA_036785175.1). NCBI lineage: Eukaryota > Metazoa > Chordata > Actinopteri > Scombriformes > Trichiuridae > Eupleurogrammus > Eupleurogrammus muticus. The sequence continues at coordinate 18,419,509 of JAYKQN010000020.1, forward strand.
TCTGATTTCCTGCAAAAAAAAAAAAAGGAAAGCGCACACGGATCTACGCGACTTCAGTGAGTTTAAATTGCATTAGGCTGCAGTGTTGACAGAGTGACGTTGATGAATGATGTTGATATCACGTCCAGGAACTCTCAGCAACTCCTTGACCAAACAAAGTCACGCAAAACTGTTAACTACTAAAAATGCAACAATGCCAACCGCAGCTAATTGCAACACAAAGGCCGCTTTCCCACACTGTTTTGAAGGGTTCCCTTTAAAAAAAATGCTAAAATTTACATACATACGAGGAATAATTTGTAGTTTGAAAAAAACACTATGCAAATATTAAAAAAAAAAAAAGTTTAATTAACTAATTATGGCGAAGCTACAACCAGACAGTACGTCTTTTAAAGGCCTGCAAGTTAGTCACATAAATGTGATATCAATTTAATGAATAAATATAATATATTTATATATATATATATATATTATAATATATTTTTTTATATATAATATATTTTCAAAGAAATAATAGTGTCGTTGACTTATTAATTTCTGGCACAATGTGTTTGGCCGATGACTTTTGGAGGGACAGATTGATGGTTTGATTGAAAACTGATCAGTGTCAGAACAGTTTTTGTTGCAAGTTTTGCATTTGAGGTCTTTACGTTGTATTTATACATTTTTCTTCGGTTCTTGGAGGTTGTTGTTGTTGTTGTTGTTCGGTCCCATACAGGCAGATGTTCGTCCGCTTGGAAACAATACGCGGAGCGTCTCTGTTGGGAACCCTCCGAGCCTTGTTATAGTTTATAAATAGAGCCGTGGTGCGGCGAGGAAGGCTAACTTTGTTTCCCCTGACAGGGAGAGGAAGCGACTTCTAATTCTGGTCCAGACGTGTGTGACACCCGACCATTGTGCCTTAGAGAGAGGGGGGGGAGCCTGGTGTGGAGAGAGAGACATTGTTTATGAACGCGAGTGTTTGACAACTCCACATGTTGTGTCTCTTAAGGAGGGAGGGCTGTTTGTGTGGCAGAGGTGAGACACCCTGGTATTGTCCTCTTAGGGGGGGGGTTTGGACCTGGTTTCATTGTTTGGCCCCTGTCTGTCACTGTCAGTCCCCCCCGTGGGTTTTGTTAACGGGGTTCCTCTCCTCCACCCCTCTCCACTCGTATTCTTCTCTCCTTTCCGTGTGTCTGTGTGTGTGTGGTTGTATTGAGGAAGTGAAGGATGTGTCAAAGTTGACCCACTGACTCTCATCTCTGTCTTGTGTCCCCATGGGAAGTGTTGGAGGGGCCCCCCCCCTCCCTCTGCCACACCCACGGAAACAGAGACCGAGACCGATGCCCCTTAAAAACCTGTTGTTCCCTTCCTGCTTTGACAGATGACAGCATTATTTGACAAGGAGCATTCGAGTAGAACATATTCGATCCTAAACCCCACTTTAAAGGGCCAATTTTTTAAAAGATTTTGAAACCATGGCAAAAGGAACAGTCCCTGACCCCTTTCACATAATATATACACATATACAATATTATTTTTTGTCAGAGGCATAATTTGGATACAGCACGATTACTTGCCATAGAACAGATAAAAATGTGCCACTAATTTGCAAGTAGCTTGATCTGAAGGCTGATTTTTCTGCATTAATAGCAATTATTGATAGTCAACAGCTTATTGATTTAGCTCTCATATTTCACCAGGATTGCTGATTTTTAATTTTCCACCACAGATTTATTTGTATGTATTTGTGTGCATTGTTGAACTGTTCAGCTGGCATTATTATTATGATTATTCATGATTTGCTTTGCAAAGACCTTTATTTTCGTACTGTACCTGGACTCGTAGGTAATGCATCTGCTAAAAGTCTGAAGATTCAAGACTTTAAAGTCAAGACACACCTGGACGCAAAACAATATCTTTATGAATCGTTATAAAAAAAAACAGATCCCTCTACCATGTTGGAAAGCTATGCATTAGATGTGTATACAGAATAAAACAGAATAAAACAGAACTATTTTTTTTACAGAAATACAGCATGGATAAACTGAAAGACAACATCTTAGATGGATTGATACAGTATATGAAGAATCTGATCCAGGCTCTGATAAGGAAAAAGCTGGAGTTATTCTAGATTTTTCCTTCATGTCGATAGAGTCCATGAAAAGACCATAGCCAGCAATGTGTTCGTTTATTTCTCCAATAGCTCCCTAACCAGCCCCCCAACCCCATTTGTTCCTTCTGTGAAAATAAATATTTACATCCAGTCCACGGATATATTGTGTAATTCTCTTAAAAGTCTCAACGTGCAGTTTTTCGCAAAAATTCTTCAAACACGAGTAAACAGTGCATTCTGCGTTTCAGCCACAGACTGATACACATTGGTGGACGAGTGTGTATTTACAGTAGCAGGATGATGTGTGTGGAACTGATTCACAGCAGTTCCTGTGTTCATCGTCATAAAACATGTCACCCAGTGCAAACAACGGTGTCGCTCATTCATATTTTAAAAATAGTATTGGGACAACAATGGAGCCCTGTGGCGCACAGGAATAAGTTACATCACACCGCCTGTACAGAAAATACTAAATTATTTGTAGGTGTTGATGTTTTGATGCAACTTGGTGACAGTGATGTCTTGTTAAACTAATCAAAAAAAAAAACTGAAATAAAATTTGGTTTGAGCCCAGACGAACACTGAGACACCTGTAGCTTCCCAGACAACAGACCAGTTGACTGACATATGTTGCACAGATCACATCTGTGATTTCCATTACAAGAACTCAGCACACTACGAACACACCCCCTTTATCTGTACCTCTCTGATCTCCTAAATGGCCCTCTAATCCCCCTGTCTGGCACATTTGATATCTAAATTCAACAGGTGGACGGGAGGCAGCACGTGGTATTTCACAATATCATCGTTTGCATCGGGCCAAAATACAAACAAGCCGGCCGAGGCCCCTGCAGGAGAATATTCACAAGATGTCGTGATCTGCACCGTCAGACGTTAATCTGGGGTTAAAGACGGAAGCGGAGTGGCTGGTTTTCAGGGGGGTGGTGGCGGGGTTGGGGGGGGGTTTGGGTGTGACTCATGTCTGGATTCAGTGAAACTCCTTGTGGGTGGCCAGTGTGAGGAGAGACTGAGAGAGAAAGTCATGCAGAACAAAGGCGGTTATTTAACTTTCATCTCAGTTTGAGGTAATTATTCGGTTGGAGTTTGACCCAGTCACACTTTAAAATTGGCCTTGTGCCCTTGGCAAACAGCAGATTTTGTCCAGTTTTAACATTCTATATAATGAAGAGCAGCTGAGTCTGGAGAACAAGACAATCTGCTGGCATGCAAGAGAAGTCACGAGTAGCGTAAGAAGTTCATGGTTTGTCCCTGAAGACTGACTCAGATTGCCCCAAATTTGATCCTTTGATATGGCTGCAGTGTGATCTCTGGGCCCGACATAAAGGTATGTAGAGGAATGTGAATGTGAGGCGAAAAACAACATTGGTTTCACGGATTTGTCAAATGTCCGCGTGCGCACACACACACACACAAACACACACACACTCCTAATACACACACAAGCTTCGAAATCTCATCTTTACTCACTAATTCGATAACAAGCCTGAACAGTTGAAACATGTTTTAACGTTTGACATTTGGCCTCAAAAAAAAAAAAGAGAAAGGAGAGAGAATAAAACGAGCCTCCCTTCAGTGTCTTTGCCTTCGCTTGGCCGCCCCCTCCATTCCCCCCCCCACTCCCACCCCCGCAGCAGCGAGGGGTTGCTGGTCCTCTGACCCCGGTAATGACGGAGGGTCAGGAGTCAGATTGTGTGAAGGAACCATCTACGTCTGCAGAGCGCGTGAGGAGCGCCTGGGAACCAGAGCTCGCTGTGTGATCCCGTGAAATTGATCTCTCAAGAGGGGACGAGTGGTGTGTAGTATTTATATTTATGTGCGGTGCGTGCATGTGTGTGTGTGTGTGCAGGAGCGACCGCGACCGCGACAGGAGACACACCAGCGGAAATGGTAGATCCCAGCGGTTGGCCTGTTGCGCCGTGACCAGGGTGCCCTGTCTGCCTGCCTGTCTAGAGCGGGAATGACAGGAGACGTTGGAGGGACAGGGTTCATCTGAGATGTCTTTACTCTCCACTGTCTCCTCAGTAAGACAAGCAAAAACACACCCAAATTAGCATTTCCTATAATTCAACTGATCAGGGCTCAGATAAGAAGTGTGTTTGGCAATGTTTAAAGGATCTATTATAAAAAGATAAACAGAAAATCACATATTTATACACATATATATTTATTTTTTAACCCTCCTCTCATTTTGTCTACTCACAAACTACTTTTTTTTTTACAAATAATATCATCTAGCTGGTTTTGGGTAAGACAATAAATAATGATATAACATGCAACCAATCAGTGAACTAGGATAAGTAGCTAGCCGGTGACAGTAAGTGCATTAGTATGCATGAGTTGTCATCAGTAGTATGAGTTACCTTTAAAGTTAATATTATGTTCAAATAGAAGATTTTTTTTTTTTAAATATACAGAATTTTAGACTACAGGGCTTAATGCTCAATGAGATTTGTTTGTGAAATATTTTTTTTTTTTGCAAGGTCATTAAGAAGTGTCCCGCATGCACATTGGAGGACGCAACGACATCACACGCAGCAAATGTGATCAACTTTATTGGAACATGGATAATAGCGGTGAGTACCTGATGATTTTAAATTAGCTGTTTTACCAGGGCCAGCACAATATATTAGTTTTAAAGAGAAGATTAGGAAAGATGGAGCAACAGTGATATGTGTCGCTTTATGATGACGTGTGTTTGGAGGAATGTGACCTGGTGGTTCAGGCTGAAGTTGTATGTCAAACGGTTGTTGATGTGTTGGTTTTTGGACATATCCAAGTGGCCAGGATCTGATTTGGGTCACTTCAGACTGTGATCTCACCGTAGCCTAATATACTGTAGGATCCAAGACAGAACCCTGAGGCACACCACAGGAACAAGCAGCAGTTTTATAAATATAGGAATCAAGTGACTCAGAAAGACAGAAAGGGATCTTGCATACACATTGAATTAATTGCATCCGATTGCTGCGTCCAAGCAATAAAAAACTTTACAGTTTAAATTCCTGACAGTCACTGACAGCATCTAAATGAATATATGGCGCTCTGACATCCTTCCCTGCTCCCCGTGGAGCAGGTAGATCAACTCAACGCTGACGGCAGCGCGACGTGACACATACATAGTGGAGCCAGCATGGAAGCCTTGATCTGCATTATCAAAAGCTGAGCTGAGATCCAGCAGCGGCAAAACAGAACATTGACCCACATCAGAAGACCTCATTATGCCATTGGAAACTCTGAAAAGAGCTGTTTCAGTGGAATGCTTCTGACGGAAACCAGATTGGAATTTATTTCAAATGTTGTGTGCAGTCAAGACGGCAGTGGAGCTGTTTGGCATCAACTGTTTCTAAAAAACATTTAGATAAAAGACAGCTTATATATATAGGCCTATAGCTTTTGGGAAGGAATGGATCACGATTTTTTTTTTTTAGAAAATTCTGCATGTTTAAATATAGACTTGGACATATCCAGATTTGCAGGGAGTTACAGCATATATAATAGAGACCAGGCATGGACCAACACATCCAAGTGTATGTTCAATCTTTGAAGTTGGTAAAATATCTACAGGGCCTGAAGAAGGTTCCATACCCACCCGATCAATGAGGTCTTGCATGAAAATAGAGGAGAGAAAGTCCAAAACTGAAGGCTGAGTTGGAGAAGCACAGCTATTGGAAGAGGGGTGATGCTCATGCTTCCATTTCTAATCTTATCCACAAAGACAGAACTTTATTCTGTAATTCTTATTTGGAAGGAGGTGCAGGAGTGACCATGTTAATAGTATAGACAGGACTTTAGAATTACATTTACTGAAAGAAATTGAATTAACCAACTAAGAAGCCCTTGAATCCTTAACAGTATTATTAAACTCAGTCCTTGCACCAGACGGTGAACATGGAGCTCTTGTACTCTTTTAAAAGATTACATTAGTACCAGGAGCTGTGGCGTCTCCCGATGATCATTTGGTGCTGAGGTGAAAGGCAGAACAGCACAAGCATATCTATTACAATTACCCAGTCCCCATGTAAATAAAAATATAACTAAATAAATAAAACTAATTCCTAGCAATATTAATAATATCGTAATTTAACTGAAATGTAATCTAATTAAAACATAGTCTGCTGCGACAGTAAATATGCTAAATCTTACACATTTCCACCTTTAAGACTTTACATGTAAAACATATAAAAATATTATAATGACTGATGTAGTATTTTCTAACCAACAATATAAGACACTACTTATATTCATTAAGACCTTATTGATAAAATAACAATATAAGGGATAATGTCAAAAATGTCATGTGGTGTAACCACATTATTTAGTTAAAATAATAAAATGCACTTACAAATGACATGAAACCAACATGAACCCAAATTATACTTTTTAGGAGATCCATTAAATTCTTTTAAAACTGTAGTTTTTTACTTTCTTATCTTGCCAACTATGGATGCATCAACTTGTGCCGTTAAAGAACCTTTGAAATGAACTGAAAGGGAAGGAGAAAATGTTGAAGAGAGGAAGAGACACATGAGAAGAAGTTGAGCCTGCGTGTGTGTGTGTGTGTGTGTGTGTGTGTGTGAGTATCTGTGAGACAGATCCGTCCAGTGGAGGCCCGGCTGCTCTTTCATCTCCAGCATCTGCTATTCTTCTTACAGCCCTCTGCCTGTCCAGCCTCTGCTGTCTGACTGCTCTGCCTATTTAGATGCGACCACTTCAGTCATATCTGCAGGCTCGTTATGGCAGCTACAAAAACCAATCCCCCTCCGTGCTTATTCAATCACGGCGGGATCTTGTGAGCTTTTTTTCGTCTGTCTGCTCCCTCTCGGTGGCTTTGCGCAGACATTTCGAAACAATCAGATCTATTAGTTGGGACTTGTAATGTCTGATCCCTCTTCTGTACGTGGGGCCTGTGTGGAAGACCCGGCACACCCCGCTCAAAAATTCTTTGCGGTCTGCTGGGGGAAAAAAAAAGAAAAAAAGTCAGAAAAAAAATTTGTCAACATTTCTGTCAGAATAATAATAAAATTACCATACCTCTGAAGTGACGCCATGGATGTCTCTGGGAATTGATATCAACTGTAACGCGACATGAAGGATGGTGATGGTAATGGGAGGTGTCACATCAAACAGACCAACTGGGAAGCGTTTGCACATTGCCTTTTCAGAGGAACAATGGAGGGAGGAGGAATTAAAGAACAAAAATTCAGAAATGTGTTCCCCTTATGGAGCCTATGACGATAAACTGTCCACTATGGAGCAATCCCCTGAAACATATTGTGATGAATAATGGAACAATCCTTTATTCATTTTGTCATGTTGATTTCAACCATATTTTCAATATGGTGATATGTACATTTTTTTCATATTCTGTTTGATGAAACTAGAGCGAAGCACTGCAGTCTCATCATATGTAAATTGAGGCTAACTCATTATTTTCAGATTGATAATCTAATGAATTATAGAGATGATAGATTATTAGACAATAAGATGAATTTTGTTTAAAAAAATAAATATATTTATCCACCTAAAGATTAGACAGAACAAAATGTTTGTAAGATTATTTTTTTTCAGCAGTGTGTGACATATGGAAGATACAGACGTCCATGTTGCTTTCATATGGTTTAACTTTATGGGAATTTACAGATCATGTTTGGTTGATTATCTATGATGGCAGCACTGTAATTATTGTGGATTAATACATTGAACATTGAAATCAATAATCATGAAATTTCCTGTCATATAAATCATGTCTTGACATCCACATTGAAAATCATTTCTTTAATAAATCCTCAATTTTTTAATGAACAAATTCTAGAAACGCAATGACCACAACATGTAACTCATGCACCAACCCCCTGAACTAAAACACACTTTTTATTTTCAAAACACTACATGCAATTCTCTGCATTAGACACAATATTATTATTTTTTTAAGAAAATTCTCATTTAAGCTTGTTTGTTTAGGCCAAAATCCACACACGTGGTTCTTCAAGTTATAGAAGTAGCATGTGGAGGCATAGTTTTATTATAGATGCTTTTCATGGCTGGAATTGCCATTCGAGGCCATATTTCCCCCGCTGTTTGGACAGGGAAAACATTGCTGGTGATAAGGTGCTGTAGACAAAAAAAAACTTTTATGTAACTACATACATGTGTGGAGACCGCAGTATGTGCAACTTTGTGAGGGTTCGGATGTAAACCGTGTACATTGTTTTTGTTGGAAAAATACATATATATTTGTTAGAGTGCAAAACACAAAATCAGAATGATAAAAGCCACGAAAATTCCCTAAAAGGAAAATGCTGGTTCTCCATACACGGGACCCTCGTGAACACGAATCCCGACCTTTTTCCTTTCAGGTGTGAAAGTGTCCTAAAATTCCGGCCAGATGTTTCGCAATGCCCCTTTAAAGTCAGTCATGTCGGGCTTGTGGGAAGTCACACGCTCAGCGGGCTGAGAGAGTATGACTTACGTGTTGTCATTACATCACTCAAAGGCCCGATTCAAAACATTAATTAGACAGACTTCCCTGGCTTGTTTGCTTTTTGGACTTGTGAGTGACGTGTGTATGCATTTGGGTGCACGCATGCACGCACGGGTGTGTGTGTGTATGTGTGTGTATGTGTGATCTCCTGTGCATTGTGTGTTGATGTGAATTGAGCATGGACTCACTCACCGAGCTTAGGCTTTTCTCTCTCTCTCTCTCTGTGTGTGTGTGTTTGTCACAGAGAGGTTAGCGCAGCGCTGATTGCTGTTTATTTGGTCTGTGGGTTGACACGGAGCCTAGCAGTCAGGAGCGCTACTGACAGCTCTGTTTTTATTGGGTCCCTGTGGCCGTACCAACACTAACACTGGGGTCGCGCTCTTCCCTCTGTCCCCCCGCTCCCTGAGACTCCCACAGCAAGCTTCCTGTCTGTGCTTCTAAATAATATAGGCCTACTGTAAATCATCCTGATTGCAACTAGATATTTTCAAAAAATCTAAGCGGAGATTTACATCACTTTGTATGAAAGCGTCTGCTAAACGAAACTGTAAATTGTATTTGTAAGAAATACTGAGATAAAAAAAAGGCACATGGACATCTTAACATAAAACATAGAGCATTGATTGTATGTTGTATATGTTCATGTTTAAATATCTTCGTGCGACCATGTGTATCCCCTACATTTTTGTGTGTAAGTACATCAAAAACTGGAGGCAAATTCCTCCCGTGCGTAAACAGACTTGGCCAATGAATCTGATTCTGATTGATTTTGCTCAGCATCTTATTTTCTTCAGATCTGGTTTTATTTAGAAATATACGTCTAAGGAAAACAGAATGAAAGATAAAAAAAATTTACTCAAACTTTTTTTTTGTTTTCTTCTCCAGGCCATTAACGTAATAATCAGCCGATCATGTAATTTGTAATTTATAAGTTGTATGTTATCAGTCAAAAGTTATTAGGTTATCATTTCATGAATTATTATTTAACTTTTTTAATTTTTTTTTTTGGCCTGGCTGTTGCTACAGCATGTTGGGAGCAAGCTTTCTTTTGAGAGTACTAGTGTACTAGTAACGTGCTTATGAGTGACTATGATAACTAACCACTACACCATCACAGCACGCCTGTGGAAGCTTAACTTTTAATGATAATAGGAAAACACAAACCAAATAACCCAAAAGGAACAGAGTTTCTCTTCAACATTTCAGTTTTTTTCACAGCTAAATTTCCTGGGTGGACTTCCTTGATGCTGTGAAACATCTCAGCGCATGACTTGTCACGTTCTGCACACACAGATGAAAGATAAACACACACACACACACACACACACACACGCACGCACAGGCACAGACACATGCTGACATGCTCAAGATGGTATATGGTACGTGAACATTTAGTCAACCGTGTAATGTGACCCTGCTCCAGCCGACACACACCAACACACACACACACACACACACACACACACCAGCACGCTCGCTGGTAAAAGAGGTCACCGCTTTGCCGTCTGGTGGTCAAACGTTCACCCCCCCAACACACACACAGACACACACACACACACACACACACACACACACACACACACACACACACACACACACACACATACAACAAAGAATGACATAGGTGCTCCAAAACTCCTGAATTTAATTCAGAATATCAACATAATCCACATCTTTGCATTTAAATTTCTCCAAGTCTAATGCATTTTTGTCAATTATCAGATACATTTCATATTATCTGGCCTTTATTCCCCACATCATGTTGACAAATAGAGAATTTTTGGCAATTTACACACTATAGCTCCCATTGGCTCCATATTGGCTCACCTGAAAGGCGAAGAAATATTTATCTCCAGTCTAACCCAGACCAGCTGCTATTAGCATTAAGCCTTTCATCAATAATCAACATCAGACTTGCACATGTGATGCATAGTCTTGCGAAATTCTCAAAATTACAGCATAAAATTTTAAAAGAATTTGGCAGCATTGTTGACAAGTTGTATTTTACCGGTTTTATGTTTATAATGATAAAATTAACACACACACACACACACACACACACACACACACACACAGCTCACTCCATCCAGCTGACATTTCCCTTTAGTGAGAAGACGTGATGAGACTATTGGTGGAAGAGGGGGGTGGGATGCTGAGATGGGACGGCTGTGTGTGTGTGTGTGTGTGCGTGTGTGTCCCTGCTGTAACGGCTGCTCCCGGCCGTCCACACAGCTGTCTGCTAGACACACTCACACACACACACACACACACACACACACTGAGCGGCTGTGAGAGATCCCCCCCACGACTGCTTCCCAGGCCTGTGGCTGAGAGAAAGGAAAGGAGGGGAAACGGCTGGAAAGGATAACACACAGAGACACACTCACACACCACAGCAACCACACATTAAACATTACATACACCGGCTGAATCAACGTGATCGTGTGTCAGTGAAGTGAACTCATTGACATGCAAGTCTTTTGATGCCTGAGTCCAGAAAGATACACGTGGCATTGCAAAATTTGTGCAAACTTTTTTTTTTTTTTTTTTTTTTTAACAGATGTAGACTTCATTAATGGTTACGATTGTGCACACCAAAGTAATTAGTAATTAGACATAGTGACATCACTCCAACAAAAACTGGAGCATTCAAATGATCAGCCAGGCTGTAAACAAGTAGATTTTTGACTCCCTCATTTGCATCCAATTTATTTGAGCAGTGGAGCATTTATTTTATTTATTTATTTATTCGCCACCAAACTGCCAACATACCAACTTTATGCAAATGAGGGGGAAGTTCACCAGGAAACAACGCCGTGAAACCGATGCCACGGCTTTATATTGGACCAGGAAGCTACGCAAATAATCATTTCTGTTTTTCACATTTCCCCTTTTTATGTGTCAGTTTAGGGAAGCTACAACGGCTGTTATGTGATGCTCCCGGGCCCACACACAAACATGGAAAAAGGAGCGGCTGATAAATCTTGCTTCACTATTAGAAATGAATCCATTTAGTTAAGTAACATTTGGAACGTACAATAACTATTTAGAATTGACCTGTTGAAGCTAAGCTATATCTTACTTGCAAAGTTTCTGGTGCACATGCTCTATTGGCCCAAGAGAGAGAAAAAAACCTATATATCAAGGATTTTTGGCTTTATGTACCACTGAACAGCTCTCACCGGAATGAACAGGGCGCAAAGAAAAAATATGGTTTCTGCTATGAGGAAAATCGATCTGAAAATAATAATTTGGGTCACTTTGGCCAACGCAACATATTGTTGTTTGTCAGCGTGCATGAATCGCTGGTGCGTGCGACCTCTCCATTAGCTCCGCACGCTGCCCTGATCCTCTGCCAGAGAATGTGAACATGTTTCCCAATAAAATACCGAAACGCATCCAAAACAATTCCCAAAACGTCGCTCAGAAACGGAGTGAGCGCGCTCTCTGCCGCGCCGTCACCAGGAAATTGTTCAGAATGAACAGGAAAGAGGACGAGGTCTTAATAGGAAGCAATGAGCGGCCACTTTGGTGAATCCTATCGGGTGCTTTTAAGGAGAATGCAGCATTACTGTACGTGTTAAAAAAGAATTGTCACTCATGTTTGTTGTCCTAACTAAGTCAAGCAGATTTGTTACAAAAATGGTCACATCCTCTGTAAGAGTGTATTTAGCTTCCGGAGCTGTTTTCATTGCAGAAAGTGTGCTATTTTAGTTATTTGTCGAGGGCCTCATGGTATTTCGGACGTGCCATGTGAAAACACGCGGCGGACTCAGGAATATTCCCCCGTGTTTATGTTTGTATCGGGTTCCTTACGCTGTGTTTGTTATCCGTGGAGATGGAAATAGACAAGAGCCTGGAGTTTCACAGGCACAGGAAAGCCTTTGTTGGCAGCCAGAACACTCGGAGCTGTCAGTGCAGGCGCGGGTACCTGACGGCTGCACCGATAGACTGGGACTCTTTGATGGGGCTCAGGTTCAGCCGAGAGGTGCCCCCTCCCCTCTATGTAGTGGTATTAAATGTATTCAGTGGGTTTTAATGAAAGACTTCAGTAAGAACAAACAAAGGGAGAAATAAAGAAAGTCACTTGACAGGATGAGGCTCCATGAAAGTCAAAGTTTGACATCCCTGCAGTGATTCCAGACCCCAGATTTAATGCTTGGTGTCTACCACACATATTTGCTTTGTAGCATTTTAGCGATTCTCATGAATATTTGGGAGCATGTTGTTTAGGCGACAGTCTACAGGCCGCGTATGTTTGCGTGTGTGCGGTGTGTGTGTGAGCGAGCACTGTTGTGGTTATCGACGCATAGTTCTTGCGAGACACGGCATTACGAGCTGGGCAGGAGTTGAGAGGGTGGTGGTGTGTTTGTTGTGTGTGTGCGAGAGTGTGGGAGCGAGACAGAGGGGAGAGACAAAGACAGCGAGACGCGGGGAAAATAAGGAAGCGAGAAGCAAAAACAAAGGGGGACGAGGGAGAGAGACACAGAGAGAGAGACAGAGAGAGAGAGAGAGAGAGAGAGAGAGACACACAGGGCGAGATGCATGTGTGCGATTAAAAAGAGGAAAAAAGAGAGTCAGAAAGAAAGAGCCTTCAAATGTTTGGTGGGGATGAAAGCGAAACAGAGAAAAAGAGGATATGTGTGTGTGTGTGTGTGTGTGTGTGTGTGTGTGTGTGAGTGTGTGTGTGTGTGTGTGTGTGTGTGTGTGTGTGTTTGTGTGTGTGCGCGCATGTGTGTGTGATACAGTGGCAACTTGATCCAGTGGGAACGTCGGGAGAACCTGGGTAGCACGGAGACATAAACACAACACAAAACCTAAAACACAATCAGCATCTGAACCCAAACTGTTGTAGCCAGAAATAAAACACACACTCACAAATGCAATATCGTCACCCTGTTAAAATCGTGGCCGACGTTCACCTGGAGATTTTGGCCTAAATCATCTCTTGCCACGTCTGGTAGAGTCACCTCCATCCTGAGCTGAAAGGATCAGACTCTTTATGAACATTTTACTCAGGCCATTTTTTTTTTTTTTTGGTGAAGTCCAAGTTTTTCAGTCAGAATAAACTCAGGCAATTTAACAAGCTTTCATAATGCCGACTATTTCAATAAGCAATAATCTATGGTGCAGAAGGTTTTTGATGGTATTGATTCATATCTCACCTTCATGTAATCTTTACTGTAATTTTATTGTGTGGTTTTTATCTGTTATATTTGATTTTCGTGCATATTTATTTAACTCTTTCACTTCAGTTTATGTAACAATCAATCGATTAGTTTATTCTGCAGTATCAAAACAGATAAAAACATCAAATATAAAAGAAGAAGGACATCGGAGCAGCTATACTATACCCAAATGTCTTTATGGGTTGGAGGTACAGGAAGGACCTAACTAACTATACTACTTCTAATAATAAATATGAAATAGATGATAGTGGAAATAATTAATATAGCTTTCCCACAAATGCAAATGTGGTAATATGCTGCCTGTCTGTTGGAAAGAAATTAAGTTTGATTCCTAAAATGTGTTATGTTAATAAAATAAACTTTTTGTGTGTGTGTGGTGTGTGCATGTGTGTGTGCATGTGCATGGGTGGGGGGATCCGTAGCGGCAGCTGTGGATTACAGAGCTGATGTGTCCCTCATGTCCTACAAAAGCTGCCGTCATGCTTCCTGTATTCTGGCCAGTAGTGCATGATGTCACTTCCTGTGCTGGATAGCATATGTGTGTGCATGCAGGCGTGTGTGTGTGTGTGTGTGCGTGCGTGTGTGTGAGGGTGTGGACCATGCTGAGACCCAGCTGCAAAGGGCTCCCAACAGTCTGTCCCAAATACGCAGAACAAAGGGGCGATATCATTACAGGAATTCAAATGTATCTTAAAAGCAGGTGAATAATGTTCTCACAGAGTCATTGTTACTTCGGCCTTTGTAGCGCGTCGCGGTGGCTCGTAGACAGAAATCACTTCCTGTCTCGGATGTATTCTTAGTGAATGACAACAGATGGTGGAGAATGGATGTGTGAGGGCTTCATCGGTAATCAATGTTAAAGACTAAACCGGGTTAAAGTGCCTAAATAAAGCGCCTTAATCCTAAAACCTATGAGAGGTCATGAGGAAAGCAGTGATACAAAACCTTAAAGAGCAAAGCTGAATCCATCAACTGCAGTGAAGAGGTTATCAGGGTAATGACCGGAGATGCTGATAAATGCTGATAAATCATACACACTGGACCTATAACAAGAAGAATAAAAGGTGGGTGGGGTGGGGGAAACTGGCAGACCCAACTCACTTTCACAAGCATCTCTAACATGTCTTAGAAAAACACAAGAATTCCAGATGTTTGAATATTTCAGCAGAGGGGAAAAACATTTAATAACCAGAAGTCTAAATATTTGGTGGCAAATTCTCAAACCTTTTTGTCATTTGAGGTTTATCATCTCTACAGGAAGTAACACAGTTGTTGTACTCAATTATACTATACAGAAAACAAAATGTATTTTACTGAATATTTAGTTTGAAAGCTGATGGTTAGAGATTTTATAACATTTCTCAACCAATCCATCCACCTGCTCCTTGACGGGGCTGTTTCCTCAATCAATCCGTGCATCTGTCCATCTCCCAGATCACTCCCCTCATTCATCTTCCCTCCAAATCCTCCCCTCATCTATCCCTTCTTGTTAGTGTGACCCCGTTTCAGAGTCTATGGTTGGCAGCCGGGCTGCCGGGACACGTGGTTCATTGACTGGCAACACACTATGCCTTTCCTCTCACACCATTTATTATCTGCACTGGGAGACTCCCAGGACCCAGGAGTTTGAGCTCACATGAACACTGACACACACACACACACACAGAGGAATATAAGCAACTTTCAGTGTGAGAACTTGAGCGAGGTCTCTTCCACCGAGTCACACAGATGTTCCTCTTGGCACCTCAGCAGGTTATGGTGGGGTGGCTCGAGGGGCCTTCCTAAGGTCTGGGGGGCCGCCGGGGGCCAAACAGGGCCCCAGAGCCTGGATGAGAGCTTCCTTTGTGGGATACAAAGCATTGTCTGTGCTGGGAAAGGCCATGGGGATGGGAACACCGCCCAGAGCTGGACACTGAGCAGCGATTCTAGCTCTCCCTGTGTGTGTGTGTGTGTGTGTGTGCGCGCGCGTGCATGTGCGTGCGTGTTTATTTGAGGCTGAGAGACGAGAAGGGTGAGTCTGAGTGTGGGAGAGAGAATGAGAAAGCGTGTCCTCACATATGACACACAGAGAGACCACTGCTGTGTGTGTGTGTGTGTGTGTGTGATACTCCCTGTATGATTGTGTGAAAACCTGCTCGAAAAAATGTGAGAGCGCAGCTGGACGGACAACGTCCACGACTTTTCTCTTTGGAGTTTCGTCAGTTTGAGGCGAGCGTCGAAGGGAACCGGAATGACAAAATTCATCTTATTAACAAACGGTGGTTCCCTCAATAAAGAGCCTGTAGACGGGTCAACGTAGTGAAAGAAAAACCCTAACCTCAAAAAAATCACAACAAAAGTTTTTACGATGGATTCTGGTACAATGGCTCATGCTGTACGACGAAAGTGTTACGGACATGGAAGTGAAGATCTGTCTGATCTCTGAGTGGACAAACACAGCGGAAATCAAGTCCCATCTATTTACAGTGGAGACAAAACCTCAGCATAAAAGATAACCAGTGATGGAATCTAACAAAGTATTTTTACTTCATTACTGCACTGCAAGTAGTTTTTTTATATTTGGAGAATACAAAAACACAAAAACTATTTTATTCCAAAACGAATAGTGTCAAATAAATGCAGATACACTACATATTTGTACTTTACCTAAATAAAAATGGTAATGCATACTTTTCTTGTTCCCCACTACATTTTGTGACAATTATCTGTATGTTCTCTGCCTTACATTTCCAAAATTTGCGTTTTTTCTCTTTACTATATATATATATATATATAAGAAAGAAATTGTCTCCTGATTGCGTCACATATCCTGCATTTGTAGTGCACACTGACTTTGGAAAGCAAATCTTGTCGATTCAAAATTCTAAGAGATAGCACTAATGAGCACAGTGTTGTGAATACATTGGTAAGTATATGACCTAAATTTAAAAAAATAGATTTAAAACATGACATGTCTTAATGGTAAATTAGTAAAAACCTTGTAATATGCAGAATTTTGAGTAAGAGAGCACACAATATGCACACCAACCATGTCTGTCTACATTCTTTATCATAATGGCATAGCCCAGAAACTGACAACCCAATATGTGAGTACTTACTCGATTTAAAAGTAAGTATTTAGTACTTGCAGTCCTCATGCAGTACTTATACCTTGAGTAAATATATTGCAGGGTACTTAAGTACTAAACTAAGAGGCAGAGTTTGAAGCATGGCGCACGTCGACGTCTTCCTCCGGTAACACGACGCGTGAATGATGAGGTGACGTCCCAACAAGCAGTTGGCACCTGGCGCGACGGCCACCGCCGTCAGCGTGTGAATGCGTGTGGGTGGACGGGTGAACGTACCGCGCATAAAGCCCCTTTGAGTGGTCGGAATAATAGCGGGGGAGCTAGATAATGCGAGCCCGTTGAAGATTTACAGCGTGATATACGACGACGGCGCAAATTTTGGAATAAAGTTGACCTTGGCCTGACACATTTTGACCTAAACGTTCCATTAACATGAATTGATTTAGCAGAAACATGTCACCATTTTAAACGCTCGTTAATGAAACTTTTTTTTTTTATTTCAGATGTAATCACAGGTGCACAATTAATAAAGTATACTGCAGTGGATCAGGTACATAAAGCTGCCAACTAGGAATTAAAAACAATAAAAATATAATAAAAATCATCCTTTGTTACTTTTTTCTGCAGTGCATGCTCCAAAAAATATCCACTTGGAAGCAAAATGCATTTTCAATCAGAAAACAAATGTCAACACGGAATTAACCCTGGAATAAAGCGGTTACTATAGCAACAGACAGTCTAACGAGCAGCCTCACCCAACTTTTCTTTAAAATATGATAAGATACGGTGCTGATGAAGGACCAGGAAGCATGACAGCTATTTTAAGACTTTGGGAACTGTCGCTTGTGAAGTCAGGAAAAAAAAGCTGGCATGAGCCAAAAGAGTAAAGCTTACATGTGTGCGTGAGCGTGAGTAACGGGGTGGAGTGGGGGTTTCGGGGACGGTGGGAATGGACGAGGAATGTCAGAAAGCCAAAGAAGGGGAAAGAATGAAAACAAAAAGGCAAAGAAGTGGTTTATGCCCACAGAACAAAGATGGAGAGAGGGTTTTTTTATAATTGGCCTTTTCCTTCGGGTCCCAGACTCACTGGCTAAGAGGAGGAGACAGGGGGGACAGAGGAGTGCATGTAGTCTGTTTAATACACACACACACACACACACACACACACACACACACACACACACACATAGACCACAAAGACGGTCCAAACATTTCAGAGGACTCCAGGAAGATATTAGGAGAGTTTGGGACTGAGGTGATGTGGGAACCTCCAAAAACCAGCACCGTCTAATTACTGTCGCCACAGCTCCCTTGCTGGCCAAGCACATTACACCAAAACAAAACACACACACACACACACACACACACATGTACCACACACTCCCTTGCTGTTACAAAGACTTCTGAAAACACACACATTGCTTTACTTCAGCACCAGTGAACATCAGAGCAGGTTGGCCCCAGGCCCTCAAGTTCTCTGTGAGAAGCTGTGTTTTACATAAGACAAGCGTGACCCTAATGCACCGCAGAGAACGTGTGTGTGTGTGTGTGTGTGTGTGTCCGCCCTGCAAACCACCCTGGAAAGCCCCGCTCCTTAAAGGCCATGTGGGTCTGAAAACCCTGCAGAGCTGCTGTCTCACAGTTTATTCAGCTATTTCTGGGAGCCCGGAGTTATTTCAGCGTTTGAGAAAGCAGGAAACCTGAGGGAGATTTCTGCCAGCGATTTCTGAACCTTTCTTGCAGGGAAAATTAGATGTTGGTGGGTTTTCTTCTGCTATTGTTTGCACTGTTGCTGGCGACAATGGAAGAGGGAAAGGCATCAATTATATCTTTTTCCCTCTCATCAAGTCCTCACAGACATCTGAGCTGAGCTTTCGTCCACTGCAAAACTGGACATCATCATAGACTCAGGCTCTGTAGAGGGGAATATTTTGTGAGATTTTAGCCCATTTTATAGGTTTCCCTGTCATCTCAATCACTGTGCTCTTAATTTAGGCTAATTTTCTAATTACCAGAAAAAAATAAATGAACAAAAAAAAAGAATTTCAAAAAATCAAGGAAGAAGACGTGAACCACTGACGCTGCATGATTTTCTCCTTTGCCTTTTTTATCACTGTCATGCTCAGATGATATTAAAGAACACCCTATTAATTTTTATTTTTAGTATTTTAATTATCAGAATAACCATATGTAATTAAAGCATTTAGAAATCATAGTTAATACAGAAATCATAGTGAAAATGCCTCTGCCTTCTGAAAACATGAAAGCGGAAACCAGTAAGCTACTAGTGAGAGTAACGTCAAGTATTATTATAGTATTATAGTATATAGTATATTAAAGTATCATTTCATCAATTTGCTCCACCTGTCCACGCATGCCCCTGCTGTTTTTGGCTTTTTAGAAGCGATAATTTTCACACTTTTGTTATCCTAAGGCAGATATGGATGTAGAAGTCTGTCGTGAGAGCTGTGTTGTTGCAGCAAAACGAGCCGAGTTTGGAAACAGAAGGGAGTACGCTCATGGAGCCGAGTCACTGATAAACAGGACCGTCGGCCCTTTATCCAAAATAAACTGGATAATACAAAGTTGATTCACACTGTACTGTAACTCCACAAGTGAGTTTGTAATCTGAGCTAAAAAAAATAATGCTTATACAGTGGAGGACAAACATGTCGGTCCTGTTCATCTTGGTTTTATGGAATGAGCTGCTGCTTCTTGCTCAACCCTGGGCCAGATTTAGCAATTTCTGCCATCGACATGAAAACGTTATGAAAATAACATCCTCAAAATTCCCCTTTGAGGACATTTCAACAGTCATGTTGTAATATCTATAATTTCTTATAATTTCGGCCACAATAATAGACAGACGGTAGTA
This sequence comes from Eupleurogrammus muticus, assembly GCA_036785175.1. NCBI lineage: Eukaryota > Metazoa > Chordata > Actinopteri > Scombriformes > Trichiuridae > Eupleurogrammus > Eupleurogrammus muticus. The sequence continues at coordinate 18,439,238 of JAYKQN010000020.1, forward strand.
CAGTGGATGCTGTCACAGAGCTGCTGCAGCTCCGGTGTCAGTGTCTCGTTTCCAGATGATGAGTGTAATCCTTGCAGGTTCCTGCCTGCCGCTTTGTTTTCCTCCCTGTCTGACTCATCCCTCCAACCTGTGGGAAGGAGGCTAGCCACGGACTATGTCACTGTCATAACACGGGATTATTGTCTACAATGCGCATTCTCAAAGGGATGGGAACGATGCCCTGGAGTTTCTGTCCTCTCCGTCTTTGTCCTTTCGCTTCTCTCAGATTGCACTTTTTTTGTTTATCGAACCATTATCACCTTTCCTTCCTCCTCTGTCTTCCTCCCGCTACCACAGTTTCCTGATTGATCACATTCATTTACTTTACAGTTTTCAGACAAAATCCTTTTAGCTTCGCTCTGACCAGCTGACATCAACTCCAAATGCCTTTCAATGGTCAGAAAAACTGCCATCCCTTATTTCACTTCCTGATATGCGTTAGGGGAACCAAATACCAAAGATCTGTCAGTAACCCTTTATATAAGGGTCCTTAACTATATATGAACATCCATCCATCCATCCATTTTCTATCCCGCTTATTCCTTTTCAGGGTCGCAGGGGTCTGCTGGAGCCTATCCCAGCGCATTTTATGGCGAGAGGCAGGGATACACCCCAGATGGTCGCCAGCCAATCGTGGGGCACACACACCATTCACACACCATTCACACACACACTCACACCTATGGGCAATTTAGATTTGCCAATTAACCTGAGCATGTTTTGTATTGTGGGAGGAAGCCGGAGTACCCGGTGAAAACCCACGCAGACACGGGGAGAACATGCAAACTCCACACAGAAAGGTCCCAGACCCAGGCCCCAAGGCGGTCTTGAACCTGCGACCTTCTTGCTGTGAGGCAACAGTGCTACCCACTGCTCCACCGTGTCGCCCTATATATGAACAATTTTGTATAAATATATATCCTAGTAGTTTATATATATACATATGTAGTTAATATAAATGTTTATATGTGTTTATATGAAGTTCATTTACAAATATGATCACTTGTATGAACGACATGTGAAAAACATATGAACTCATGCTAAACTAAAAAATAACGTCCTCTTAATCCTCTGTGTTTAAGATTTTGTCTTTATAGACTCATTAGATCCATGATTTCAAATGTTGCACACATTCGTTATGTAAACCTCATGCAGGGCTTTCTGGGCGTTTCTTGCACATTATCGACATTTAAATCAGGATCCTGGTGCATGTGCAGCGAGGGTGTTGTCATTAAGTCATGCGCTCTACAATATTAGTAAAAAGAGCTGTAACTTTTTTTTTTGTCAAATGACTAAGTGCAATCATCAATCAATCATCATTCCTACTTTCTCATCATCTGTGTGAATCCTGAGGTCTTATCAGCCGGCACCTGCGCCGCTGTTTAGCTTTAGCAAACAAAATCCGCTGGATTAGAGCTAAACACTTTGGGATTACAGCCCAGTTTAACACCGAACTATTGCGACTTAGGCCTGAATGCCTGAGCTACCTCCCGACATGTTAACAATCGAGCCGTTTTACACCCGTCCGCTGTTATGTGTGTTGGGGCTTAGCTGCCGAAAGCCACCTGTCTCTCCAAGTCAGCTTTTAAAAACATGCTCAAAGCATCCTTTTAACCATTCATGGCCATGGCATTTATTGTTTTATCGAGACGGGGTTCTATCTAGTCCAGTCAGTTTTATTATTAAACATAAATTAGCCCCAAAATAAAAGTTTAGAGACGTTTCGGCCTCCCAGACCCAAACTGGAAGACGGTTCCACAAGAAAAGAGCCCGGTGGTTGATTAAAAAGCTTTCGTTGTGGGAGCACGGTGTTCCAGTGGGGTGAATAGGATACTATAAGCTCTATAATATGTGATGTTGCCTAATTATTAAGGGCTTTGAAGGTGAGGGGGAAGGATTTTTACAGGGAGCCAATGCAGAGAAGCTAATTTGCGGGAAATTTGATCTCTTTTCCACGTTCTTGTCAGTACTCGTGCAGCGGCTTAAAACTCACCTCATACCTCCAACATGCTGCCTCTCACCTGGCAGGAAACACAGCGCTAGAAAAGTGCACGGAGAAGTGCTGATCTCTGCCAGGTTTGGGGATTTATGCATCTTGTGTCGTGCCTAACTTTAGTGGATCATAGGCAGACGGGTATGGAAGTAATCACCAAAACGTTTCTATCAATGTTAGTTTTTGAGCCAAAATGTGGCCTGCAACAAATTAGGTAAACTTTTAATTTAGTTTAGCCAAATGCAGGATTACAAACTGCAGCGGGTGTTGAAAGCAGCGATGATTCAGCAGTCAATGGTGATATAAAGCAGAGCAGTTAGTGGCGTTGTGAAATCCTGAGTCACCGCAACCACAAGACCATTTAGGAACCTAGAATGTGCACGGAAATATTAGGCTGACGGGTCAAGGAGTTAACTTAGGACAGACACACACAACCAGACACATAATCTCCTCCCAGGTTTACACCTGGCAGAGATAATAAGGAAACCTCACCTGCACCTGCACTGATTGTCCGCCCTCACCCCAGCTTGTTCCCCAATGGAACGGAAGCACGAGTGAAAAGAGTCTCAAGTGCTTCGCGTCAAGGCTGAATGTGTTTTTGAACTTCTCGGGTTCGGAATTTGTTTTTCTGTCGCCCCGGGAGTGGGGATGGAGACACCTAAACAAGGCTGGTAGGAAAAACAAAAACGAAGGCGTATTTTCATCTGGAAGAAAAGGAGGAAGCTTTGCGTTCCGAATGCCAACAGTTCAAAGACGAGAGCTATGGTGAAGGTGGAGAGCGTGGGGCCTACACACACACACACACACACACACACACACACACACACACACACACACACACACACACACACACACAGTAAGCCATTCAATTTAAACAAACAGGAGGCCTCATGGACCCTCACAAGGCCACGTTCATGGTTACTGAGGCTACCAGTCACATTGCACACACAAATACACGTCTGAGCAAGGCCCACTTTCAGCAACTCATTGTTGTGTTACATTCACACACCCCCACACTCACACACACACACACACACACACACAAACACACAATAAAACACACACAAGGCCCCTCACTGCCTCTCCTGTTTCAGCCGCATGCAACCAGCAACGCATACCGCCAAACAGGAGAAGCCTTGTGTGCGAGGGGTCATAACAACTGCAGCGGTAGCTGCACTGTGACCTCTGACCCCTGACAGCATGGGAAAGTGGGCTCGCTCAGCTGTCAGGAGCCCAGTAGGCCGGTTATCCCCCCAGTATTGGTTAAACGATGATTATACATCAATGGGAGGACGCCCACAACGGTGAGCACGGAATGTTGTAAGTGCACAGAAACGGACGAAGTGCACACAAACACACCCATTTCACTAGTGGCAATTGAGCATTCGGTGCACAGTACACTCACACACACACACAGATTTCATGTGATGGCTGTCCTGACCTTTGCTGTAATGACGCATTACCTCCATTCAGTCTTAAGTGGCCGGTCGAGATTGTCCAATCATAGCTCAGCAACCCTGACAGGCATGGCCGGTCTGGCAAGCTTTTGGATTTCTTTGGTGGTGAATTTAAGTCACAATTCCCAGAACTAAAGACACAACAAAAATAAAACTAACCTGCAATTGTTAGCATGTCCATTTAACTAGCTTACACCTGCAGCAGTACCGTTATTTCTAAGGGAGGAACACATCATTAATCTCTCTCAAATATTGATCACAAATGTTTCTAAATGTGTGATAGTGAGCACTTCTTCTTTGAGACTTCTTCTCAGAGATAATTCCTCCCGCCTCACAGGTGTGGCATATCAAGATGCTGATTGGACAGCGTGATTATTGCACAGGTGTCCTTAGACTGGCCACAATAAAAGGTCACTCTGAAACACACAGATTTGTTTTATGGGGGGGGGGGGTCTGGTAGAAAAGTGGGCACAAAAATTGGAAAAGAAAGTGTTGTATATTGGGTTTAAATGACCTGGAATTGCAGTACTGTCATTCACTGTGGTCTGTGTCAGGGACCTGCACATGTTTCATTATGAATTGATGAAAAATTCAATGTTTGCCCATAAAATAATAGTAGGGACAGTACATCAGAGTCACAATGACAAAGACAAAAGTCTGTCTGATTTTCAGTGAATATTTTCAGGTATTAAATGCATACTGCGTCCATGTAAATTCAAATAATAATTTCAGAAAAACCTCACCTGTAGCAGTTAGGGCATTGTGAATATGGTGTCACACACAGAGATGCATGCACGTACACACACATAGAGTACACAGTAGCCAGATAAAGTATATATAGACCAGTGACACTGTAGAAACTGTCAAAAATACACCCACTTGTAAGTGTGCAGGCAAACACGAGCCTTTGCACGTCCGTCCACAGACACACCCACTGCATCGGTTTTCTGCAGCCTTTTAAGACCAAGGAGTATTTCTGCCTGTCTACCGGCCGCTTGGTTCTCACAGTTCCAGTCAGCGTAGGAATTCTAAATATCCAGGAACCCCCCGGCTGAGCGGGCCAGTGGTTAGGCCTGTGATTTAAAACAGCCCCGGTTGTTCCCATGTCACACGGCTGTGACAGGAGGGCATGTGGAGGTACAATATACGCCACGGCCCTGAGCGTTCCACTCTCCGAGTGGCTGCACATTCTTACGCTGTTTTTTTCTAGGTGGAGCAGACATGTTCACCTAAAGTAGCTGCCACACCACTTCAAGCGGCCAAAAGTGGTATGTGGTGTGTTTCAGCCCATTAAGTACAAATCGTGAACATTACTGACACACATTTTCCAAAGCACACTGTAGGGTTTATATTGAATATTCAAACCAACAGGCCGAGACTTAAAATTCATAGTTTTGTGGTTGAAAGCAGCACTCTTTAAGCAAAAAAAAAACAAATAAATTCATGTTTCTCGCTGCAATGTCTATATTTGGTTGCGTTTGAGTTTTATTATGTGTCCACATAGTTTGTGAATGCATTACTTTTACAGCAGCCAACAGAAATATAGGAGGCTTTCACCCAGAGATAAATGTTAATACTGAATGAGTCCAACATTTGCTGACTTGGTAGAGGTCGGGGAAAGATTGTGTTGACAGATAAAATAAACGGAATTAATTGAGGGTTACCACCCAGACATGTTCACCCGTACTTTCCACTTTACATAAAATTTGTTTTCTACCTTTTACTCTGACACTGACAGTCTGGAGTGGACGTAAATCGTTAATGTTGATGTTAGTCAGCAGTGTTTCCCTTCCCAAAAGCACCTGAACACACTAAAAAGAGGGGTAAATAAAACATTACCTGATGCAAACTGCATTAATATTACTAAACACACACAAAGCATCTATTTAGAACTGGAACAATAAAACTTTTAAGGTAAGATTAATAAAAATCTCAATTTGATTTGAAAATGTCACTGATTCAGTAAACCTCAAATCCAAAGATATATTGAGTAAAACATATAAATAAAGAACATAAAACATAGATTTTTTTAAAAAGTCTGATTACAGTACTGTAGGTTTCGCAGCTCCTTTTCCTGAGTTTTCCTCTTCATATTTTACAAAAGAAAGTTTGATTTCATGTTGATATTTTTATTTTATTTTATTTTTCTGCTGCACCGGAGCTTGGTGATCAACAATTATTCGATATTAACTGTGTGGGTGTTCTTTAACGTCATTTGAGATGACAAACAATAATAATCAAAATACTCTTGCTAATTTTTACGGTAATTACGGTAGAAATCTGCCCCACTAGTTGCTACTACTGCTAATACTGCGCCTTTAATAATAAATGAAAAACCCAGGCAAAAGCAGGGTATTGACAGGTTGCGTTAAGGGTGTCGTTCTCACCAAGCCAGTAACAATAGACCAATGACCACACTGTCCTTAAGGCTTCGATTGTTCTAATCCCTCAGACAGCTGGGACCCTCAGACTCACAGATGCCCAGGCGAGAGTAGTTGAGACTGATAAGGAACAGGGGGGGTGGAGGGGCGGTTACTGATATGCATGTGAATGTATGCATGTCTGCGCGATACACGTTTATGTGTGTGTGTGTGTGTGTGTGCGTGTGTGCGTGTGTGTGGCGTGGAAGGCTTCATGCTCTGCATCCTTTCCTTGTCAGGTTGGCAGCTGACTGTGATTAATATTTCACAGCTAACAAATGGAGAGCACAGGCAGGCCGTGTGTTTGTGTGTGTGTGTGTGACCTTGCCATGACAGCAGTATAATTGACATAATTACCCACCCTTGCTAAACGCCACACACACACACACACACACACACACACACACACACACACACACACACACACACACACACACACACCCACACCCCTTTAGACACAGAGACACATGGGGACAGCACTCTACACCTTTCACCGTGTTCACATGTCTAAGCTGATATACAGTACGTTCAACGGTCACATGCAGAGGAGTGACCACATTATCCCGCCCCGGTGCCAAGACCAACACACACACACACACACACACGGACACACACGGACACACACGCACGCATATGCACACACGAGCACCACTGTTCTATCATGCCAATGTCTGTGTAGAATTCATAAAGTGCAACAAATTGCACTTTTAAATATGTAAGTTAAATTTTCACAGCGACTTAAGCCGTGAAATAAAAGTCGCCACTATGATTTGAATCAAGAATATTTAATCAAAGAGAAAAAAAGCCACAAGATGACAAACCTGACGATAAATTCAATTAACACTTTTTTTGTGAGATTTTAAATTTTTTTATGAAGGTGTGATATAAGTTCTGTCCCATGTTTCATAACATCCAGCTGAATCCACCGAAAAATGCCCCTATTCAGAAATGTGCCTTAAAATAAGAAGTTAGAAGATCCGCCAAACGTCTCAAATCAGCCAATCAGAGAAGAAGTTAATTAATAATGTGACCTATAGAAAATAACCTTTTTCTAATGCGGCAAAAAGAAGCTTGAGAGAGGAGATTTAAAGGTACATTTTTTGTAATTTAAAACCACAAATATACAGAATCTTGTTACAGACAAAACCTATGAGTTTTTTCTTGGGAGGACAGGCTGGAACATATAGATATAGAAATATATCAAACAGAATCATCTGAATGAAAAAACCTTCTTTGAAGGACTCAGCGTCTTTAATTACTTTGATGGACTAGGGCGTCACATGTTTCAAATAGCAGATAACCGATTTAGGAATGAAAATTAATGCCAAAGTTAAAGCAGTTATCTTTGTTGTTTCCTCTCTTTTTTTTGGGTACATGAAAACATCAAAATAAAATCTTTATCCCATGTGAAAGTTCTCCCCGATGGGTCGGCTTTGATGAGGGCTTTGATGTGGAGGAGTGGAGGTAATAATGGCGACGATGGTAATTGATAACGGTGAAGCTGAATGGTAAATGGCCGTTCATCAGGGATAGGAAATGCTGAGTAGAAGCCAGACTGGATGCTGCGGGGCCTCGGGCTGTGTGATAATAAAAGGGAGGGGTTGGAACAGAGATGATAAGAAAAAGTGGCAATTGTGTGTGCGTGTGTGTGTGTGTGTGTGTGTCGTAGTTTCCATGTCTATTCCACTCGCTGATGTGTGTGCATGGGAATGTGTGTGCTGCATGTGAGTACACTTCCAGTACATGGTGAGTGTTTTTATCTGTGCTGCAGGTTGTATTGGGGCTGTTGGGAGAGTGTGTGAAGGTCAACGTGTATGTGTGTGTGTGTGTGTGTGTAGGTGGTGGTAGCAGGTGGTAGTATGGCAGATAAACCACACACACACACACACACACACACTGTCAGTCTGATTAGAAGAGGCGAAGTGGCAGGAAAATGTTGAGTGAGAAAAAGAAGTAAAAATACACGAATGGATAAAAACTAAAAACTAAATTCTAAAGAATAGACACGTGTCTTTATCTGGTTGATTTTAAAAGAAAATTCATCATCTCCATTTATTAGCAGTTGAGGCAATATTTTGGCAAACATTTCTTCAGCAGGAGTAAAAAAGCAAGAACGGAATTCACTTATTAACAAAAAACAATAATGAAACAGTGACAAAAATTAACTGAAATATATAAAACTATAATATCAGGTCATAAAATGTGTTAATTAACCTCTAAATTGACTGACTGCAAATGCACCTATTTGGACCTGACTAGGTGAACTAGATCATTACAGCGATTTTCAAACAATACGGAATAAACATTGATATTATCCTAAATAATTATATCAGATAATCATAACATGGAAAATGCTTATATCAGAATAAGGCCTAATATAGAATATCTCAACTCTATCTTTATTTTTCTTTATACGACCCATTTCAAATTATGAATATTGACATACAGCTTAAATGGAAGATGTACAATGCATTTTGCATTTTCAGTACAGATACTTTAATATTTAGATGAAAAAAAATTAACTGGATAACTGGAAAACTGAATAGATGGATGGCAAGAGTCAGAAAAAAAATTATGAAAAAGAGGAAAGCGGCATGACGAATAGGAGTGGAGCACGTCTGGACGGTCTTTATCTTGCCATGTCCGTGTGTGTGTGTGTGTGTGTGTGTGTGTGTGTGTGTGTGTGTGACTGTGCTGTAAACTAATGGAGCTGGCAGGGCGGAATCAATTACTGACCCGCAAGGATTTTCCCACAAGCTTGAGCTGGTGGGAAAACAGGAGCTCCTCAACATGCATCTGTACATATTTGTGTGTGTGTGTGTGTGCGCGTGTGTGGGTGTGTGTGTGCGTGTGTGTGTGTGTGTGTTGTACCTGTTGTGGCTGAGCAGAGTGTGTAGAAGTGGGGCATGTAGGTGTGTGTGTGTGTGTATGTGTTTACTTGGCTTCTATCAGTGCATCTGCATATGCAAATATGTAGGTGTGTTAATGATCGTCTGTGTGTGTGTGTGTGTGTGTGTGTGTGAGGTCAACCGGACCTGACACTGGGAAAGGAGCTGGCCGGCCTTCAGAACTTCACTTATAAACCAGTGACTCAGTGTTCAGTCCAGATCTTGTTTTGCCTTCTCTCTCCCTCCGTCTCTCTCCGGGAGGCAATGAAGACAAACAGAAAACAAGCGTCATCACATGTGGCTCCGGATTTAACCAAAAAACGCTTTATGACACAAATCCTAAATCACAAGAAGCTACAGATGCGTGTGTTCCAAAACAACAAAAGTGGGATAATTCACAAGTGGAAAGAAAAAAATAATACTAAAGAAGGTATTTTTTTGCCTGTGACATTGCGTGCTTAGTGTTAGCAAACATTTGTTCTTTCTATTCTCAATCACCCCATTAATGTTCATATTATTTAGTGATTCAGCCTTTTATTGCGGATGCAGACTATCGAATACATGAGAATATATATCGCTGCTGCCCCTGAGTCCACCAGTGTTTGCACAGCTGTAACATAGCGAACTGTCACCCGGGAAACACTGACCAGCAACATCATCGTTTTTACAGTCAACCCCGTTTCCTAGAAGTGATGTTAATCGCTTTTAAAATACATTTTGATGGACACTTACAAAGTATGTTTGACAACAGAGACGTGGGTTTGGTTCGGTCCAGGCAGGGAAAGCACTTTTGGTTCGGGATTCAGGGAACATTGTGGTTTGGGGTTGAACGTGAAAATGAACATGTTCTATTTCCTTTCCAATTTTCAACCGAGACCGCTATTTTCCTCTAAGCTTATACCACAACGTCTCACATTTATGTTGTGTATGAACATTGTTCGGACCGATGAAGCTTCCTTTTCATAGAAATCGAAATATCCTTTTCTCTCTTTTTCTTATTTTGCTGCTTTGAAACTCGTCAGCTGATTGTGGGGGTGTCTTAAATAACTTCAACCAGATGGATTTAACCACGACCTTATTGTTAACCATGTTAAACACACTTAATGCCTCAATAGCGGATGACGGAGTTCATGATGTCACAAAGTAGCATGGGGGGGTCGTGGGACTTTTTTCTCTTCTTACTGGTTGGGATTCCTTCATTGTTTTTAATCGGGTGATTCACTTATCCTCTGAGGTTTCTCAAAATGGACCTAGACGTTAAAAACAGTAAAAACACTTAAAAATTATTAGATCTGTTGGAGCGACCGCAGCCAGACGTAGCAGCAGACCTGGCGGTGATGGTCGGGCGCTGGTGCCTCACTATGTTTGTCCTCCACGAGCGTTATCTCTCCGCCAGGCTCAGATCGCTATCACGCTGTTCACTGTTCACACCCAAAGGCACAGAACTTGTGTGTGTGACTCCTGTTCTCCGTCGCCCCACGGCTGAGAAGCGAGCTGAAGAGGAGAGCTGGCTTTAATCTCAAAACATTACGAAAATAAACCCCGGCGGGCCGACGTTTCACTTTTCCAGTTTATTTCGGGCACGTAAAAAAAAAAAAAAAATGTCTCCAGCCCAGCCGTGTTTATCAGAGGCTTGGCCGACGTCCAGCGCAACCCTCACGAGACCCCGGTGACTCGGGTAGCCTTCTACCCACCGTCTTATGATAACAACATGAGCCTGACAGTTGTGATGAATATTACTTATAGACAGCTGGGCATGTGTTCCCCCGTCTGCCTCCATTAGAGCATGCCGGCTGTGCAGTGGGCAGGTGGTTCTGACTCAGTGCTAGAGCAAATTGAGAAATTTTCTCCCCGACCACTCTGCGGACACTAAAAATGAATTAAAGAATCCCTGTTGGTAATGTAACCTATGTCTGATGAGCCGTGGGATAATGGACAACATATTTATAGGTCTAGTCATTTTTAAACGTCAGACCATACTGATATGAGGTCTGGGAACCATCCATTTATTTGTTCATATTAGAGACGTGGTTACGAAGGCCCAGAGCCATTTTTTGGTTGCTACGAATGTCTGTCAATTGCATATGTGCTAAAAGTTGCTAACTAACACTACACTAACACTTTCTAAGGCTGCATTGCATTGCCGCCATGTGGGATCCACAGTTATCTTTGTGTTTCATCACGATCAGCTCCCTAGATGAGGGGCAAATTGGGTCCTTGGTGTGGCTCGGGACGTGTTTCCCAGCGCGGTACGTGCCTTAACCACTCGGCCATCGGGTCACACGAAATCAGTTCATCATTTATCTTCTGTACCCGCTTATTCCTCACGAGGATGGCGGGGGTCTGGTGGAGTCGATCCCAGCGCATCACAGTCTCCTATTTAGCATTTAGCATGTTTTTGGACTGTGGGATGAAGCCAGAGAACCTGGAGAGAAGCCACACAGACACATGGAGAACATGTAAACTCCACACAGTAAGGTCCCAGCTGGGGACTTGAACCTGCGACCTTCTTGATACCTATTAAATCACAGTGCTGGTGTCTAATAAAGGTTGTTGCATTCTCGGTGTACTTATGTATGAGTTCATGACGTTTGAGTCCCCAAGAGCGAGTCTGCGATGTTCCTGTCGTCGAAAAAAAAAAGGCCTCGCAGTATTGTCTACTCATGCTTCGCGTGTGCACGTTGTCGGCTTTTCATTTCTTTGATTGTTCTGTTCAATAATCGTCTGTGTACTCAATGGCAAGCGACTGCAGCAGGAAGCGTTGTCCTGCTGGATAACATTCGCCTGAATGCAGGGCTTGGTGACCCTGGGGATACTGAGCCCGGCGACACACACACACACACACACACACACACGCACACACACAATTGGGAGCCAATAGGGCTGGACAACAGTCTCTTGGGTGGGTCATTTAAAAACCAATCAAGCAGACATCTTGGCTCTTGTCATTGTTGGGTGCTACAGTAACGCCGCCTCTCTCTCTCTTACCGTAGATACAACTGTGAGTAAAGTCTCTACACGTACTCACATGCAGCACACACACTTTCCCTTGTTGACAACTGGGCCAGTGGCGTGTGTGTGTGCGCGCGCGCGCGTGTGTGTCAGGATGTAGGGTGTTGTTGCAGAGTCGTACATAAAAAGCGAGTCATCTTTCCTTGCATTCACGCACACTTCTATCAGCGGAAATACAGTCGCAACAAACAAATATGCATTTAAAAGGGTTAAAAACCTCGGTCACACATTGGCACCGCTTCAAGGTGAACGGAGAAGAAAGCAGTCGTAACATTATTTCACGGATCCGTAATTTCCCAAAGATTAACTAATAATTTCCAAGACATTTCCTGGAAAGAACAATGGAATTTGGTGCTAATTGTATGGGAAATAGAGACCGTGGTCAATTGGTACTTTTCCAATTAATCAATTCCAGTTACCAGTAGTTAATTGCTTCCATAATTAGGGAGTCTTTTCCTCAGGACAAAGTAGGTCAGCTGAACATATAAAGATGAGATTCAACACACAACACAGACTGAATGAATGCTCAACTTTCCCAATTAAACTCATGTGTTTTACATGGAGCTTTTTCTCTTGCTCACATTCAGGTTTTCCTGTTTAATAGTAGTAGATTACATCGTAACTTTCTGGGAACACTACACAGGAAAATTCCCCTGATTAATATTTTTTTTTGCTGTGACACCAACATTGATGTTTTTTTTTCTTATTTAGATGAAATAATGAATATTTGCAGTCAACAAGCTTCATCCAGGAATTAAAATAAGGAGAGAGTGAGAAGACCAACGGAGCACAGTCTGAATCTTTGATGTCACAGCCTGTGTGTGTGTGTGTGTGTGTGTGTGTGTTGTGTTTGGGACTGTGAGCCATCCTCTTATGTAACCCTGTGTGCGTGTGTAGGAACGGGGGAGATGTTAACAAGACCAACAACAACACCTTACACACACACAGTAGCATCCCAACCTCCTGGCCTTGAATACACACACACACACACACACACACACACACAAACATACAGTTAACAAGCATTCCTCCTGCCTGGTCTACCGCATGCTATTCATTCAGTACACAACACACACACACAAATACACACATAGACACACAAGCAAACACACACACACACACACACACACACTCGCATGAATACAACAATAACAAAGTGCTGAAAGCACAACAGCGACCGTATAAACACTTGAACATTAAAACTCACGGGGCACCAGCATTTGCATGAAGAATCAGCCACGCTCTCACTCACACACACACTCACACACACACACACACACACTCACACACACGCACACACACCTTCCTTGTCTGCCTGATCCCTAACGTGCGTACACACACAAACAGCACTCCACACTCGCTCACATCTGTTTGGATTAGTTGTCAGTCTGAAGCAGCCCCCTCCATCCCTCCATCCTTTCATCCCTCCATCCCTCCATCCTTTCATCCCTCCATCCCTCCATCCCTCCATCCCTCCATCCCTCCATCCCTCCATCCCTCCATCCCTCCATCCCTCCATCCCTTTCCTTCCTCTGTAGTCACAGCGGTCCAAAAGGAACTTCACACAGTTCAAACAGGCCACTCCTTCTTCTCTCAATATCTTTTTCTTGTTATTAATCCTTTTGTACATGTCTCCAAGGGGGATGGGGGTTGCCGGGCGGGGGGGCACTGCAAATTCTGCTATAATAACATTAAACTCCTTTGTTAAAATCGAAGTTGCTAGCAGCACTTCACAACAAGATGTTACAATATGAGAAATGGAGGCCATTACATTGTTTGATAGATAGGTTAGATAGGTTCAGATACAACTACAAGTGTCAGAATACTTGTTGTTTTTTTGTTTTTATATAGTTTAACCTATGAGCATTTTACTTTTACTTGCAGAAGTTTGAGATGGAGGTGTTGTTGCTATGGTTACCTGCAATATCCCAGTAGTTCTTGGACTTTTTCATATCAAGGACCCTCAAATTCACAAAAACTAGACCCCATCTCACAAGATGTTTTCCTTTCGATGTTTTATAACAGAAAGTGTAGGAAACACGTGGCCAAAATTATGGAGGAAGGAAACTGCCAGAACAAAAATAAATAAATGAATGACTCATTCCATAAATGAATGTGACAGTACATGCACATATTTATAAAATTTTCCATTTAATTAAATTAATGTATTTATTTTGTGTGTTTTCCTTTTGCAAAGAATGCAGCATTATTTGGATTCCCATTTTATTTATTCCTTTTTTTCCATCATTTATCTCTCCATTTCCACCTCAGTTTATAAAATTTTAATTTTTATAAAAAATGTTAAATAAATTACTTTGCAAAGTAAAAATAATGCACAAATAATAGGAAATAAATAAAGAAATACGTTTTTTTCTGCACTTGTCCTTACATTCTGTCATTGTTTTACTTACAGATGGAAATATAGTGAGAATAAAATGATTCTCCTTTTTTCTGGGGCCCCTGGTCCCCCCCCCTCAAGGACCCCTGGGGGTCCCCAGACCCACTTTGAGCACTTCTGCTTCATCCTTTGTGAAAAACAGCGGTTAAGCCATTTGGCTATGAACTTTAAAGTCCTCCTGAAATGAAAAAATGTATTTTTAATCCTTTTAGATCACATCTCTTCTCATATTGTTCACTTATTCAATTGGAGTTGCCCAAGAACAAAAACATCTGTCCCTTTGTATTTTTATATCAAACACACAGTCACATTTTCTTCCTGTGAACACGTGGAACACGTCCTTTTGCCCAGAGCATTTGTTAGGGTTATTTGTTACTTTTGCATTCATTTCGTCTTCTGAGTTGACAGCCATGTAAAAAAAGTATTAACAATAGAACGAGCATAGTCAGCGGAACATTAAGTTCTGAACTATTGTTATTGTAACTGAAACTTGAATAATGTTGTATGTAAACAGTGAGGAATGTGTTTTCCTAATGAAAACTGCAGTTAATTCTACATTATTTGTTCTTTTCTCCATGTGTCAGCTAAAGCTGTAATGCATATTTTCTGTGGATGCAAGTATAAACACTTTAAATACTCCACATAAATAACTTCCTGCTTACTATAATTTTTGATGAACTTTCACAGGTATAAAATGAAGAATGTCACATAGATTACAGGTGTTATTTACCTAAATTAACATTAACATACAGTCTATATTAATATCGATGGCATTGTTATTAGATGTGTCAAGCCAGCAATGCCTTTTATTTTTCTTCTAACATGTTACATACCCAGTGTGTCAAGAGGTTAATTTGAAAAAGAAAACATTAAATTATCGTGACCTGATTCAATTATTGGCTTAAGCAATTTTTAAATGTTAAAAGTTTTTCGGGGAAACACAAAGAATAAAGAATAAAGTGACTCAGGGGAACTTTTAAAAATATTCTAGTGTGACTTTGAGGCAACTTTAAACCTGGATTAAACTGTTCTTTAATTACACAGTGCAAACTTAAAACTTACATTACCTGGCGTTAAATAAAAAAAATGTCAGGTAAATAAAATTGGTCAGGAGGCATTTCTACTTTGCTTGATTTAATTGAACGTAACTCATTTCCAACATCCCGTTTTGACAACTTTTTAACAGTATTGTATTGACACATGTTTATGAACTGTCGGGCATAAAGATTCTGATCCTTTCAACTCGATGAAAATAATGCACTTTCCTAAAAAATGACCTAGTCTATTATTTAATATAGTTATAAAACACTGTCTATTTTCTGCTAACAAGGCATTTCTCAGACATCAGAATACCACCTTCTTCTTCTGTCCGTACTCATAAATAGTTGTAAGGATTGTTGTTATATCACGTCTCACCTCTCTGAAACACACAGACACACACACACACACACACAAGCGGACAGACACACACACAAGCGGACAGACACACACACAAACAAACACACATCACATGTCCCACAACGTCCTGGATCCCTGAATGGTAGGTATAAGGTGTACGGCTTGTGTATATATACACGTGTGTGTGTTTGTGTATGTGTGTGTGTGTGTGTGTGTGTGTGTGCGTGGCTGCTGCTGCTGCTGCCGTCAGGCTCCTGGCGTTGACACAGTAAACTGATCCTAAGGGGGTCTGAGAGGGGAAATGTCTCAGTGCCACACACACACACACACACACACACACACACACACACAAACACACACACACACACACTCCAGAGGGAGAGGAGAGCACTGGAGGAGCGGCACTCACACGGAGATTGAGTTACAGCTGAATTAGATCTGAGCTGTGGGAACCAGCACCTTCCCTTAGACACACACACACACACACGCATACATGGACACACACACACACACACACACACACACACACACACACACACACACGTGTTGTCACTTCTTGACACCGTAGACTCCCCGGGACACACGCTGAGATGATACGGTATGTGTACACATTCTCACACACACACACATGCTCTCCCACACACGCACCGACAGATGCTTATAAACAAACACACGGTCATGAACAGATGCAGGCGGACCTTCAGGAGCACACACACACACACACACACACACACACACACACACGCAGAGGGAGAGAGAGAGAGAGAGAGTGAGAGCGCAATGAAATCAAAGAAAAACTATGTGATCCCACAAATAAAAAAACAAGCACGAGCATGACATGAGTGTGTGTGGCTGGATTAACAGGCATAATCATAAACTCTGATACTCATCTGCAAACATGAAGGATTTAAAACACAAACACACCATTTCTGTCACCCAGAGAGAGAGAGAGAGAGAGAGGGGAGGCCTGAGGCAGCGAGTTTATATTTGGCACAATCTCGTCCTGGAGATGGTGGCCCTAAATAAAAGCACGGCTGAAAAGGAAAAAGGACAGAAGAGAGGCCACCACACCACAAGCCAGTAAACTCTCCACATCTTAATTGTCCTTTCGTTTTCACATGGTAATTCCTGCCCTTGTGTGTGTGTGTGTGTGTGTGTGTGTGTGTGCGTGTGTGTTTATTCGTGTGCCCCTGCCAGGTTCACACAGTGCAACCCGCCAGACAAACAATGTGTGCGTTTCCTGCTGCCATAAACACACACACACACACACACACACACACACACACACGTTGCAAACACACCCCGCTGCCCCCAAGCTGCAGCCGGATGGATGGAGCAATCCCATCTCCACCCCCCACAAACCCTCATTTTATTTCATAAACAAATGTTTTCCATCTCCTCCTCTGCTCAGACACTCCCTCAGGAGGCATTTTGAAGTTTTTGGAGGATAAAGGTTCAGTGTGAGTCACACTCCGTCTGATTACATAATAATAATAATAAAAAAATGCTTTCTAAGTGTGTGATTGTTGGATTTAGTCGCATCTCAACAAACTCCACATCTGTACTTGTGTATCTTTACGTGGTCGAGACGTAAAGTGCTGTTCTGTATCCACACAGGATTAAAAACATCTCGTACAGAGAACAACGCATCTTGAATCCAGGTCAAGTCCAGATAGAACCTGAACAACAACAGCGAAAAAAAAACTAAAGTTTATAAATCTCGTAAAATTTGGAAATATTTTGGTGGGGTTTGACTTGTTCAACTTGTGCTGCAGCCTGGCAGCACGCTGCAGCAGAAATCACTCACACATGCTGGACCCGGCCTTTGTATTGTTGTTTCTCTAATAAGTAGCTGCATTATTCCACATCGTGTTTACAGAAGAGACGAAAGCCACAAAACTCAAGTATGCGTCGCTGTCTTATTGTCACATGCAACAAGATGAATGTGGCGTAAGCTTAAAGACGCAGTGTGATTGAACTGTATCCCTATGCTAAAAGTTTTCTCTAGTTTTTGGACGATTATGTCAGATAACCTAAAACAACACAAAAAAATCACGTTGTTAAGATCGTAACCATCAGATTGCTAACTCTCTCTCTCTCTCTCTCTCTCTCTATATATATATATATATATATATGTATATACACACACACACACAGGTCATAGGACTTTTATTGTTTTACTGTAAATTCAACTGAAATATTTATTATACCAATATTTGTATTTTGCAGTAAGGACACATACTGTAAAAAGAAGTAAACAGTTATAGTTTTACAGTGTATTTTGACATTTATCTATATATCTTTTTATACACACAAATACACATCATAGTTTTTTATCATGTCAATATGCTAATATCTACTTGCTGGAAAATGAATCTGATTTATATTACGAGCTGTGTATTTATCTCTCAATTAACAAAAATGTATGTTTTACAAAAAGACTCTATATGTCTCTACAGCTGCATATTTCTCTTTATTCACAGAGCCCCACCCACTGTACATTGATCCCATCTAATCACAGTATCTTGATGTAAATCGCTTCACTCAAAAAACCCACTCCTTTTAACCCGGCTATATGACGGTAATCTGTGTTCTCCCCAAAGTGGCTGATCCTGTGTGAATCCAGCCTTAAACCCGCTCCACATCATAGTCAGTTTTAAAGCTGTCCTGCTGGGAACACTTAACGCATGGGAACCAGATTTGTCTCAACACCGATGCTGGGTCACGGGAGGTCCTGCTCCTGCGAGGAGATAATAGCGATCAGAGAATAATCTGCTCCATTAATGTTTGCTCCCCCTCTGACCTCCGAGCACCTCGCTGTGAAGCATCACATCATTTTGGATGACAGCAGAGGACCAGCTCGCTGTGACGGTCAAAACCATGCAGGGGGGGGGGTTGTCTGTTAGAGGATGCAGCTGTGATCACATGATTACCTGCCTCATCACCTTGGATTTAAATGATCTTGTCAACAACCTCCTCTCCCTTGTTAAAAGTCCCCAAATCTATGAATATGTAAAGTGGTGTAACCCTAAAAACTTGCTAACAGATAGTTTAAATGCACATGCTATTAACTAGTTTTATATGCTATGCACATTAACGCGTTCACAGGGAAATCATGATTATTGTTTTAAAAAACAATGTACATTTTGAGAAACCTGGTGAATGCTTCTTAAAAAAAAATGACGTTCTCATCTTGCCAAACATGATTTGTCACTGACCCAAATATGTTTTCATTTCAGAGGTCTAACGTCTGGCTACAAGATGTGTTCCACTTCCCTGTAGAGTCCATCCTCCGTGTGCAGGACTCCGCATTACACCGACTTGCGTAAGTTTAATATTGGAACAGACTTTGCTTCCAATCAATTTGTGATGTCACTAATCCTGCTTTAAAGAATCAGATTTTCAAAGACGTTCAACTGCAGGAACGAGAAGTGAAAAAAACATATTTTTTCAGTGGAGGGAGACGTTAACACACACACACACACGCACACACACACACCCTGCTCTCCAAACTTCCCCCGCTTCTCCAAACCACAAACACACTTGCACTGTGTCGCCATCCGTTCTGACCTGTCCCCGCGGACAGGAGCTCCAGGAGCACCAGGGGAGTGAAAGGGGAGTGCAAACAAACTCTCCCCAGGTCCGGGGCTCCGGTTTCAGCCTTCCGTCCGCCGTGGCTGGGGGGCCCTGGGAACACCAAGCACCGGGGGCCCTGTGTCAATAAGGAGCAGCGGTTCAACACAATGGGGGCCTGCCTGCAGACAACACCGCTGACAGACACACACACAAAAGCGCCTGTGAAAAGGAAGGAGGCCCCGTGCACGCGCACATGAACACACACACACACGTGCATGTGTGCACACACACACGCACACATGCATGCACGCACAGAAAAGAATAGAGCAGTGTGCGGTTGCCCACAAGGCCAATGTTTGATGACAGCCCCTGTGTGTGTGTACATATACACGAGGAAATAAACACAGTATAATAAACGGAGACTCGTACACTGTTTACACTTTACAGTACAGGCTGTACCACAGAAAATCAGCGTGACAAACACACATCAGTACGTTTAATGCATTCTTTGCATTCGTTTCAGTCTCAAAGTACAAATCGGTGGAATTCGCTGCATTCAGGCGCTCAGATAACGTTGGATAAATTATCACAGAGAAGTGTAGCATCAGATATCGTACAGTAAATCCGAGCGTTACATATGGGCGCATGGTCCCGTTTGACCATGCACCCGCTGAAATGCCAAAGTTATAATTCTGCTTATCATGCATGCATGGGAAGTGGGAGATGGAGCCTAATATAACAGATTTGCTGCCGCTAAGGTGTTTACACGGCTGTAGAAGCACTGAGCTTTTGCTGTGTGTTTCCAACGTCTGAATACGTGGTAAAAAAAGAGGAAATCAGACATTTCTGGCATCATAAGCTGTTCCGTTTCTGTGCATTAAGCCGAGCTAACACAGTGATTTATTTGTCACTCCGCATACACATCTGTCCTCCAGCTCATGGCATGAATTAAACAGGGTGATAATTAAAACACCAGGAGTCTTAATACAATATATATATAAAAAATGAATTAATGAAAAATTAAATTAAGCTTAATTTTACACCTTGGAGTTAGGATCCAATCATAGTTTAGGTTTAAGGGTTTAAAACATTGAGAAACATCTTAACTGCTCCTCACAGTTTAGTTAGTTAGTTAAACCCATATTTCACCAGTGCATCAATCAATTCTTTCATTTGTCTCTCTGAAATACCTCCAGGCTGCAGCTGAGTTCCCTGCTGGACTGAGCAGGGATTATATGCAAAGACAAGTACTGCCACCTGCTGTCAGCAAACACAAAACCAGAAACTGAATGGCGTTTTAGCCCAAAGTCTGAACAGCAGGTGGCAGCAAATCAGCTTTTAAACGGAGGGTGAGATCATGGTTTTAAATCATCATCACTCTCCTCCCTAAACTAACAAAGTCCAGGAATAATCTGAAATCCAGGGCTGCAGAGATCTGGAGAGAAAATCAGATCACACATGACGAAGCAGGAACACATCGTCACAGGGAGAGAGGACAGTTCCTCCGTTTTCTTTGCTGTTGTTTTTGCGCCTGTCGTCAAAAAGACAGAAATCTAACGGACCGCAAAACCATAGTGTAAATCGATGATTGGAGCCGAGGCTGCGCAGAGAGGAGCAGCGGCTCTGGAGGTGGGATGAGTTATTGTGGCTGTCTGCTGTCGCCCTGTTGTTATCCCATAACCACAGGTGTGTCAGCGCGGCTGCAGGCAGCTGCAGGACGGCTTCGCACCACAAAAACACACGACTCGGCTGTTATTAAAGTGCATCACTGTGCAACTCCAGGTCTGAGGAACTGTCTCCAAACTTCCCCCAGATTGTGTTTTATTTATCAATAGAATTTCTCATTGAGACACATGGAAAAAGTACAATCAAATATCAAATACCAGTAGTAAACCAAGTATGATTTTCATGTGAGTGACTAAGACTAAATTGTTAAAATTAACACTGAGGAAAAAGCTTTAGGTGTCCAAGAAACTTTTCACAAATTAAAACCATAGTGCAAAAATGCTTTACATGTTTTATAGAACATCCTCCATCCCAGCCGACCCCACCCACAGGCCCAGCCCCAGCACACACACACACACACACACAGACACACACACACACACACACACACACACAGACACACACACACACACACACACACACACACACACACACACACACACACACACACCACAGACACACACACACCACCACAGACACAATAAAAGCATAAAACTACCTAAAAACAACTTCAAAGATTTAGAAATAAATAAAAGAATAAATATATATGTAACTAAACAATGAAAGTAACCAAGAGATAAATAGCGAGGACTAAAATATAAATTGTCTGAGAAAATAAAAAGTTAAGTTAAAAGCCAGAATAAATAGGTAGGTCCTAAACCTGCTTTTAAAAGCAGACATTCTGAAAAGTGTCATCGAACTCAAGACAAAATGGTGATAAAACATTGACTAAAAATCGGCCTAAAATTAAAACCCAGTTCCGCTGAATGTAAACTAAAACAAAACAAAGAGAAAACATGTTCAGCTCAGAAACAAACATTTAGAGTGACTCATGTAACTAACAGCTTCAGCTGGGAAAAAAAAAACAAGTCCCACTGACTAAAACAAAGAAAAGGCTAAAATGTGACTCCAAATAAAAAGATAATCATAAATAAAACATAGACTATTCAACTTTTTCCTACAGTGAAGTTGATGCTGGTCGTCGTTTTCACTAATTAAAATAAATGAAGGATAAACATGCTGCGAATTACATCTGCTTTTGTGACAGTAGAAAACATCAATATTGAAGTTCATGAACATTTTTACGCTGAGAACAGATGATTTACATGTGAGGATTCATGGTTCATCATCAGAGTTCATCTGATAACAGCTATTCATTCTGACCAAGACTAACATAGCGCATCATTTGGACAAGTGAAGACATTATATATACACATTACATTATACATTTAATTACTTTATGGAAGCAGATTTTGGATTTGAGGATATATTTTAACCTAATTGTGCCAAAAAATGAAATAACAATGGACCTCTTACTAGTTTGGTATCATCAAAGTATATGTACAGTTATAGAAGATATTCAATTAAATGAACATATTGTTGGTCTTCATTTTCCTGAAAGAGAAATTACAAACATTAAGCGGACAAAAAAGGGTTAAAGCAATATCAAAGTTTTATTCTTAAAATGTAGTATAGAGAGGAACAGTAGTACAATTCAGACAGAAAAAAGGAGAATGTAGTTCCATCTTTGAAAACCTTTGATAAAAACGTAAAAAGAGTAACCTGAATTTGCTTTGTGTTCGGAGGGCACTGAGGCGCGGCCCGAGTTTTGCATCACTGTTAAAGTTCGAAGAGAAATTGAAAAATACAACCTTTTTGCGACAGCGTAAAAAAATACAGCTGGGGAAAAAAAACCTCTGCTTTTACATCTGTAGTGTTTTTGCTTCGTTTTCGTGTTTTTTTTCTTCTTTTTTTTAACGTTTGTGTCCATATAACAAATACAGCATAAAATCCAAAATGATACATCATAGTTTTGAGTTTTTTTTTTCTCTCTCTCTCCATTCATTACAGTAAAATCAGTAGGATGGTAAATAGTATCAAAAGAACAAACAAAGACGACAGGATGGCGTGATGAACGAGCACACGGCGTGAACACAGAGAAGCGGAAGGTTAACGTTCACGGAAATAAAGCGCCACGCCCAGAGGAGGTTCGCAGAGCTGACTGTCAATGTGTTTCATTAAGTAAATCCACTAGTTAAATAATATTTTCTTCATATATATATATTTTATCTGGTATATTCTCAACATATATATATATATATCCATAATATAACCCATCCCACAGTGATTCGAAGGTAAAAGTGACACAAAGAGGATTAAGATCTCTACGACTTAGAATATCTCTTCTTCCACTGAGTGAAGGGAAGTTATACATCTTCTGGATCATTAGCACTTCAGTATGTTCCACTGCATATGAACAGATACTGCTGTTCCTAGGTTTTAACCCGCAAACAATCCGTGTTTCTTTAGAAAATATGTGCTTAATGAAATAAAGGAGGAAAAAGGAAAACATTTGTGGAAAAAAAAAAACAGGACAAAATTAAACAAAAGAATATACCAAGGGTAAAGTGAATGATTCTGTAGCATAAAAACATTTTAAAAATCTCAACAATTACAGACACAAGCAAGGATTCTCTACACTAAGCAAGTTTTCACCTGGCTTTTTCTCATACATTATATTTCAACAATAATTAAAAACAACAATTTTGGTTGGACAAATAGAAATTAACAGTCTTGATTGCATTTTGGAGTCAATATATAATATTAAATAACAAAAAAAAAAAAAGAACAAATGTCTAATAAAAAAAAAAGTTGCGCATTGGAAGAAAGACACAACAGTTTTTTTTTTCTTTATAGTTCCATTCAGACCCGCTTTTGGGGAAGCAAAGAAACAAAAAATTATTCTCATGAACGCAAAAGTAAGTGCATGTCTATGAGGCGCCATAGAGCTTCACTTTTTGTGGAACAAAGTGTTTTCCTACCTGGCAGACCTAAAAAAAAATAATAATAAAAAAACAAAAACTTACAAATTAAACCAATGACATTTCTTTTTTTTTTTATATACTTTTTACACATGAAAAAAATGGAGTTCTTTCAGACTTTAAACATCACACATCATGATTTTCCGCACACTTTCTTGCCCTCACAGCCAACGTTCAAGTGATTCAAAATATATATATACTGTATTTACTATATAACTCAGTACCAAATATAAACAAACGTATACAGGTATTGATGTAGGTCCTCATAACGTCAATTACAAGTACTGCCGGTAGTTCTACAAAATGGTGTGTGTGTGTGTGCGCTCGCATGTGTGTGTGTGTGTGTGTGTGTATTAAATAAAATAAAGCTTAAAAACAATGGCAAAGCATACCTGATAGTCGCCGTAGCACAACAGTGTTCTATAGTTTAAGCTGATTACATATATGTATAACTGAGTCAGTTTAAGCTTTATGATTATAAACATCATATATAGCCTGTAGGTCCAGTATTCTGCGACAAGCATTACAGCACCAAACGTTTCGTCATTTGGCAAAATTCAAGCTTTAAGTGAAAGTCAAATGCTTTTTGTTTAATAACAATAAAGTGTTACTGTGACGCTGTGATTTGTATAAAGCTAGCAATAACATTTCCCCTTGTACTTTCGCTTTTTTTTTTTTTAATTCATCTTTTTATCCCGCTTAACAAAAAAAACCTCACATTTGCCTTTTTTTTTTAACATTTTAGTTTTTTTTAAGCGTATTCAGTAGTTTTTTGTTCCTGCTAAATCTTGGTGTGCGGTCTGTTTGGCACAATATCACAGCCCTCTTAAATTAAATCATAAATATGGCTGCGATACATTAGAGTCACAAAACAGATTTTTTGGTTCCAAGATTTGTGCAGGGAAAGAAAGAAAAAATAAAAAGAGAAAAGAATAATATAATATTTAACGCATCTAAACAAGATTCTACAGAGCAAGTTAGAAATCTTCCTGTCTGCAATAATGCTCTTCATCCGTGTACTTCTACAAGCACCAAGCAATATACTTTCAGATTAAGCGGATGGCCACAGCCTCGGCTGCGCCTCGGCTTACCGACAAAAAACAGAAATAAAATTTATAGCATTTGATAAGACCATAATAACCTCTCTTCATAAATTAAATAATTAACATTTCTTTTTTTTCCTTTTTTTTTTTTTTAAGATGATTGGCCTACCCCAACTCAAAAACTACGTTATCACCCTGCCCAACTCTTCCCCAAATAACAGGAAATAAAAATACATCACCAAAAAAAAAAAAAAAAACCTGATTTATCATATTATTCGTCGTTAGATTCTTTCTCTGTTGGGCACTGGGCCCAGAGTTGGACACGATTTAACAATAATAAAATCTGTACATCTTGGAGTTCCCACTCTACCAAAGCTTTTTTCATTTTTTTTTAAATCCATCTCTTTGTCATATACTTGCACAATTAAGTAACCTCAAGGTTTGATAGCACTTTGGAGTTGATTGTTTACCAGCTAGTTTTTGTATACATAATATATTAAACATCAACTTATTTTATTTTGTTTCTCAAGCTTGTTAAAATCTAGTCTCTCTCTTCCAGGGCAACACCAGCGTTGCCCTCACCCCAATTTGATTGGTCGTTGTCAGCAGGCTCCTCCCCCTCCAGGTCCTCCCCTTCCTCCCCCTCGAAGTCTTCATCGCGGGGGAACTCCATGCCCTCCATGGCCTCCAGGCCCTCCTGGGTGGCTTGGTGCGAGTCGGCGCAGTCCGCGCACACGCCGTAGCGCCGCGAGCCGTGGCGGATTCCCACGCTGGCCGCCAGCATGAAGATCTTTTTGCACACCATGCACTTGTACTTTTTGTCCTTCTTGTGCACCTGTAAGCGGGGAAGGAGGGGGGAAGAGGGTGGAGGTTAAAGACAGGTTAGTTGTGGTGTGAAGTTTGGACTCACAGGATGCTGGCGATTTAAGGAATATATCGACATTTTTTGGAAGTGTATTAATTGTGCATCTTGTAGCATCATTTGCTCTATGAGGGGGAAACCTGGTGCTAGCTGTAGCTTCTCGGCTATAACATTATAGAATGAGCAAGAAATCAATGAACACGCAGGTTTGGGTATAAAAATAAAAGCTTTTTATCCAACACTCTGACCGTTCAGTTCATCACTATTGCTCAGTAAAACAATAAAAACTCCCCAGATATCGCTGTCACATCTATAATATAGCATCCAGATTAGTATTACAAGCAGTGTGGATAATGAGACAGCCTCACAAATCACAAATGTGTGGTTGAGATACCCCCTACGTTAGAAGATGGATATCACAGCGAGACTGAAATCTGCAGGAGGAGGAGGAGTGTGAGGATTTGTGAAAGATCGCCACAGTCCTCCTCCTCCACCGTGTTGCCATACAAGAGAGAGAGAGAGGAGAGGAGGATTATGTGCGGGTGTGCGGGCTCACCAGGGAATGTCTCTTTACGTGCTCGCGGCGGGTGAACAGCTTGCCACAGATGTCACAGCTGAAGGAGCGGACGCCCGAGTGGATGATCAGGTGCCTCTTGAGCGTGCGCCGGTGCTTGGCGATGTAGTTACAGTGGGGGCACTTGAGCTTATTGAGGGCTAGGTGTGAGGACTCGCCTGGGTAGAGGGAGAGAGAAACAAACAGGAAGAGAAATGTCAGCAAAAAGCAGCGAGGCAGCTTAGACAGGCTTTATATATATATATATAGAAAAAGAAAGAAAAAAGCATGGCCTGCACTTTAACATTAAGGCAAATTTGAAGTGGACCGGAAATCTCTTTAAGCAAACTTGAGATGGAACAGGACAATAACGATAACAGCTACACATCTATAAATCCTCTGATGAGAGGAGGGGTGTGCCAGGAACCAATATCCTGTTTATCGAATCACCGAGTTAAGATGCGGTGGCCATTAGAGAGAGAAAACAAACCACAAAACCGATTTACAGAGTTTTTTTTTTTGCTCCACAAAGATTTGCCATTGAAGTTTATGAAACTGCGGCGATGCAACAGATTAGCGGCGGCCATGTTAACTTCACGACCCCATCTCTGTGACTGTTGCTAAGTAACTGCAGCCCATCTTAATAATGTGGAGAGGTCTCACTGTGGCAATGTTAGAAAGCATTCAAATTAGTGGAATATGCAGGTGAATGGCCAAACCAATGCAGTTTGGTGTGTTGTGATGAATAAAAAACATCACTGTGATTGCTAATGTGCAACTAAAAGCCTTCTGTTGATATTGATGGAATATGGAGTGAAGTAATTCATTCACAATACATGAAACAGTGCTACTTTAGCTATAGCTACAGAGCAAAAACCAGAGATTATAAGTGTTAAGAAATGTCTAAATTAAATAACATTAAAACAATTCAATTCAGCTTGTGTTTATATGAGCATCAAGTATCTCCTTCCTGCTTGGCTCTTACACTACTTAATGACCAGAGCTTATGCTACTATATT
Source organism: Eupleurogrammus muticus (assembly GCA_036785175.1). Classification (NCBI taxonomy): domain Eukaryota; kingdom Metazoa; phylum Chordata; class Actinopteri; order Scombriformes; family Trichiuridae; genus Eupleurogrammus; species Eupleurogrammus muticus. The sequence continues at coordinate 18,466,443 of JAYKQN010000020.1, forward strand.
GTATATAAGGGAGAAGTCAAGATGTCCTTATACCAACACATTCCTGATTCTCCAGCTCGGACACCAGGGATAAAACGAGCTACTGCGGACAGCTGTAAATGAGAAATCTATTGATTTTGAAAAGGCTCCAAACAGTAATCATCTTCACCAGAGAGAGAGAGAGACAGAGAGAGAGAGGGAGGGAAAGAGGGGTAACAGGGTCTGGGCCTTTTGTTTGAGCCAAGGAGCACACAACAGAGGCGTTGTCAGGGCAGGTTGCTAGGGGGAGGAGGGAGGACAGGAGTGTTGATGAGAAGCAGGTCACCTGTGTATTCTGTGTGTGTGTGTGTGTGTGTGTGTGTGTGGTGGAGATGCACTTTGTGAAAGTGCAACAAGCTGTTCATTTATGCTTTAGCGGGTTAGAGCAGACAATATATATATATATGTAAAGTAATTTTACAAATTACGAGCAATTCATTTACCTTCTTAATAAAAAAGAATCATACATTTTGTAGCATGTTTGGCAAATTCACACTAGATTCACACTTCCACTTCTGACTTCCACTAAACTTAACTACAGATGACTTTAGTCAATGCAAATTCTTGTTGAGCTGCAACAATTAATCATGTCAAGTCTATACTATACTTCAATTCATAGTAGTTTCTGGTAAAATATTGTAATCTTTACCTTTGTTTTATTGTAAATTTTGATATCCTTAAAATACATTTGTGGCTTCAAGTACCAAAATCAAATCTCTTCTGGATCTGCTCTCTCAGGTTTCACTATGGAGCTCTAGGAAAAACAGGTTGTTTTATGACAGTCATTGATAATAATGATCCTCTGCTCTGATTGGCTGGTTCGAATGGCTTTGTAAGGGGGCTCTCAGCAAGTGTGATTTACAAGGTTTTCTGACAATATACAGAGCAAACAACTATGATTAATTGAGAGAAGAATCAGCAGATATGTCAATAATAAGAATTGAGTATTTGCAGCCCAGGTTTCCTATGTTCAGTGACCCAGAAGATGTGGTACAAACTAGCAGATGTACTCAGCATACATAGCGCTATCCATCCATTTATTTATTTTCTACAATCAACCCTGATCCTTTAATTTTTTAAAATACACCATGACCGCTTATCAAAGCTATTAAATAATCATATTTTAATTGAAAAGCAAACTAATGTAAGTTAACAGTGTTTAAATCTCATACTTACATGCAAATAGTAAAATATATATGGCACATGTGAGTGAATGTGCCATATATATTTGGGACATGGTACAGTGTACTATAGACTGCCTTTATTTCCATTCAGTTGAAGGAAACTTGTAAATAGACTGACATGGGGAATATGTAGATAGTTTTGCACACAAACATCCAGAATTAGAAAGTGTTTTTCTGCTGCTCTATTAACAGGAGACATACTCAATGGACTGCCCACTCTCTTTAAAAGATGACATAACACTAAGTCACTGAAGCAGTGCGTTCTTTAGTTGCAGGCTAGAGAGTGTGGCGTCTTACCATTCTCCCAGGACTCCCCTTGCTGTAAGTCTTGGATGATGCTATACTGGATCTGATTGGCCAGCTCTGGGAAAGGGGGGAGGGGACAAGAGGAGCGAGAGGGAGAAAGAGAGGATGAGAGGTGGTTGAGAGCCTTGGGGGTGCACACCTCACAACGCTTTGTGTACACAACTAACCAGACCCCACCTGAAACAATGGAAGTTTCAGTTAACAACATCGACACACACACACACACACACACACACACACACACAACTATATGCAAAGCAGTGTTCCCCAGGCCAGAGCAACACAGGACAAGGAGGGGGTTAATTAGAGAATGACAAAGTCAAGCCCACACACCGGCTCGGTTTACACTCGGCTTTTGTAAGCACTTGTGTGTGAGCACCTGTGTGTGCGTGTCCGGTTCCTCCAGCATCAGCGCTTAGAGCCCATTAAAGACCTGTCCCTCTGTGTGTGTGTGTGTGTGTGTGTGTGTGTGTGTGTGTGTGTGTGTGTGTGTGTCTCTCCATTCTCGCTGGGTCAATATTTGGAATAGTGAGGACAGCCCCAGTGCATTAGAGTGGATTAGGGAGAGAAGGGACAGCCCCTGGCAGCTTTGCACCTCTCAGGGATTGTGTGGGTGTGGTCTGTGTGTGTGTGTGTGTGTGTGTGTGTGTGTGTGTGTGTGGTGTAATAGTGCCTGGGTAGGTGTGTGTTTGTGTGCGCACTTTAACAGAGACTAGTGTGTATGCAAATGCTTTTCACCTGCTCTGTGTGTCTGCGCGCGGCACCCACCCTTTAAACAATCTAACGGTCTTGTTTGGAGAAGAAGCTAAGAATTTATTGGCCACGAGCGTTGGCCGCGGCTCAGCGCGGTGAGAGCAGGCAGCCACGGCGAAGCACTCACAGCCTTGAAGCCATCCTTCACTTTCAACTGCTCTTATTTTCCACAACACTGGCCGTCCTGCGACTGTAAACCGCCGCCTTCAACACCAGCTGCCTCGTCGTCACCGTTTGTTCTTCTCTGGCAAAACCATTACAAATATTTAAATGAAAAATAAAAAGCGGCCATACCTTTGATGGTTCAAGTTCAGATTTTCCTGACAAACACTCTCTGTTTATTGTATAAACTAAAATAAAGAACTACTTTGAATATTAAATATTTGATTAGATAATAACTAGGCCCCAGACCTACGCAAAACACCCAACAAGTGATTTCACTGCAGGAAACATTCATGGATCTTTGTCATACATAAATATTCAAGCAAAGTAGTGGTACAAAGATGGCGGTCTAGTTTTAGAGTGGCCGCTTAATCAAAAGATGTGTTTTTGGTGCAGATGTGCCCACGAGCAAGATGGTGACCCTTCCTAGACATTTCTGCATGACTGCACGTAGATTAAATTTATAGAATAATCTAATAACCCACAGCAGACGTCATTAGCAATTGTACACTTTCTTGTTTTTTGCTTTGTGAAGCAATATTTCAGGAAAGCATAACTAACATTTTACAAAATCATGTGACATGCATAGCCAGAGCGAGTCACAACAAATAAGCACTGTGTGCAACACAAGGCTAATCAAGCCGGAGTGTGCCAGACAGCGAGGAGACACTGTGGGGAAACGCTGTCGCAAACTGAAACCGTTGACAAATCACTTTCTGTCCATACATGGCTTGGGACAATCTTTTCAAGTGCATTCCAGAAGACGAGGCCTGAAAAATGGCATTAGTATGGTTTGAAGTGCTCCGATTCTAAAGATATAACTGGGCTCAATGCAACCCATTGCATAACAAAGCAGTACTACCCAGGAATACTAGTACGCATACTATCATATCCATCATAACTGGATGCCCCTAATTCTGATAAAATATCATTTATATTAATTAGCCAATCCTGTAGAGGACAGAAAAGCTGGCTCAAACCTCGTCAACATACCCAGTAAAACACTGAAAAATCCAATCATAAATATAAAGGATACTTACAGTCAAATTACTGTAAACCAATGACAGCACGCCTTTTGCCTCTCCTTAAATGTACATGTGACATTTTGCAGGTCCCTGCTCACAGTAATAGACGGACAGAGTTCAATTGTTGAAGGTCCCCATATTGTACATTTTATTTTTAGCTGTGGTTTAAACCTCAGGCTTTCAGTATATAATTCATCTCAATATAGTTTTACATTTCCTCTCTCAAGCTTCTCCCTGGAACTGGAGAAAGGACAGGTCTTTTTGTGGCTGTCTCATTAATATTAATGAGCCTCTCTTTTGATTGGCCGACTTTAATGGCTGTGAGACTTCAGTTTTGTTGTCACATTACAACATCAACTCATTTAAGGCACATAATCTGAATACAGGCTGTGTGTCTTTCTCTATATATTGAGTTTTTTTTGTTTTGTTTTTTTACATATTTGACACCCACCTTCTTATAATGAAAAGCAATTAAAATCTCACTGTCTAAGATACAGGGCCTTTGAAATAAAAGTTGGTCCAAAATTTCCATTCATTGCAACAGCTCTAAACTTCTAACTCCTCCCTGCTGAGAATAAGCAGCGACATGTAGTAACACCAGCAGGCACTGTGGGAATACTTTTCTTAAAAAGGGAACTCGAGACAGAAAAACACTTCTTACGACTACAACTGAAATTATATATGTTATATACAGAACGGCATTGTGAATCATCTACCCACAAAAATGAATTTGACTTCACGTGTTTAATATAAAACTAGACCACATGTTCCATTTTAGTGGCTAAAAAGGGCATACAACCTTCTTCCCACTCCCAACATCAAACGGCATCGGAATAATTTGTTGCACATTTCTGCTTCAAATTCCCGGGACAACATCTCACTCACATATTACATCTCAACAACAACAATTTGAGATATTTCAACGTTCCCGGCTGCAGCCGTGATCGAGAAGGTTATTTTTGGTGTCTACACGGACACGTCTTTATGATTTTAAGCCCTTTCAGAGACTTAATAATCACAAATCTATATTTAAACTGCATGAATGAATTCTACTGTTTGAGGTTAATGGACTGTTGAACACAACTATAATCTAGGGGGTAAACAGCTGCCTTGAAACCTTTTACTGTGACTAACAGCCTACTTCAAGTCTTAACCATATCTTTATTTGGAAAAGTAGTACGCATTAAATAGAGTCATGGAGCCTCAACAACAAAGACACATGAAGAGAAGGCGATTGGAGAGTTCCTACGCTATACACATGCACACAAACTCTGTCTTTAAGTGAGCTATTACAACACCCTGGACCACTTCGTACGCGCATTAAAAAAAGAGCCCTGAGAGGAGTTGGAGGCACTAAGAGCATTCAAGCGCATTTAGGGAGGCCTGAGGGAAGAAATGTTTCCCCTGCTTTCTTCATTATCCTGCATTAGGGAGGACTGCTCTCTCTCTCTCTCTCTCTCTCTCTCTCTCTCTCTCTCTCTCTCTCTCTCTCTCTCTCTCCCAAACACAAAATGTAGTTCTTTCTTTTTTTTTTTTTTCTCTACACACACTTTGTGCCTCACACATCCCCTCCCCCGTCCATACCACTCCACTTAATACGTGATATCATTATGGAGTGCCATGCTTAATGGGGCCAACAGAAGGAGAAGGCTGGAGCAGAGAGAAGAGATTATTAAGAGCGGTACGATGTGTGTGTGTGTGTGTGTGTGTGTGTGTGTGTGTGTGTGTGTGTGTGTGTGTGTGTGGGGGGATAGGATGGACGGATGGAGCGAGCCGTGGATAGATTAAGCCACAGAAAGGGAGTTATCACAGGCTAAATAGAAAGGAAGAAGATGGGAAGAAGCACAAAAAGTTTATTGAGCAAGATGGAGCGGATTGAAAAATTGATTGAATGCATGAAAGCCACTTTAAAAAGGTCAAGAGGATTTTTAGGTTTTCCTGTCAGCCACAGCAGATTAACTATTATACTATAGTAACCACTATTAAACCCCATCTTTCTAATATTAAAATACACAATATTATACTATTAAAATAACAATGTGGATCATTTAATAGAAAAAAGACATTGTCAAGAGGTTAAATGGATAGAACTTAACATTGCAAAACATCTCATCTTTGATTTACAAGTCTCAGCAGAGAGGTGTGGTGTAACTTTCGTAAGCCCCCTCCGCTCCGGAGCGATTAGAGGAGATCGTGACTAGGAGTGAGTCACGTGTCGGCTATGCATGGCAGGTTAAAAGTTTGATAAGCACACATCCTCGCTGCTGTATTGATTGATGGCTGAAAACACACACACCACTTATTCCAAGTCTGGGTATGTTGTGCTTAATTTGATCGCGATTACTCAGGATTCTGCCAGCCAAAGACAAGCCTTGGTTCATACAATAATATCAGGAGATTGTGAGTGTGATTAGGTTTGTCAAAATAAGGTGACAGACTGTTTAGGTAAACAACACATTGCAGCCCCAAAGCATTATTACAGCATTACATTGAAATCATGCAATATTTTACAAGGGATGAAATTATTAAATTATGCCATATATGTATGTATGTGTCAGAGGGTTATTATTAGGGAAAAGATTAGGAGTAAAGGTGTGCAAATGTGCATCATACCAGCGTTTTCAGAGAGGGAGGAGAAGTCCTCTCTGGGGTAGGAGGCCGACGGCTGGATGAACATTCCCTCATCGAATCCCTCTTCAGGCTCCGGGGGGAAGTTGTAGACAAATCGCCGTGTGGTGGTCTGTTTTTTCCTCCGGCCGCTTCCAGCCGCAGCGTCCGGCGCCTCTTGCTTTATTGTTGCTGCCGCGGTGCCGCTGCCACCTGTGGCCGGCTCGTTCCAGACGAATACCTGCGCCTGGCCGCTCGCCGCCCGCGTCTCATTGGTCTCTGCGGAACTGGAGGAGTTGTCGTTGTGGTGGGTCCAGCTCCCGGAGGCTCTGGGGGTGACCAGGGCACAGCCCTCGCCCCCAACCACTGTCACCTCTATGTCGCTGGTCTCCTCCTTGACCCTGCTGCCTTCCTCCTCTTCTTCCATCGCTTCCTTTCCTTGGTTGTTGCTGGCCTTGATCGACAGCTTCGACAGGATGCTCGTGGCCCAGAAGTTGCTCGGCTTGCGGTCCAGGCCTCTCTGGCCCTCCTTGGCCACCATCTGCCTCTTGTTGTAGTCCACCACCACTGAATCTGGGGCCTCCTGCTTGATGCTGATATTCAGGGCGTCTTTTATAAAAGCCCTACACGACTGTACGACCTCAGTCATCTGGAGGTAACTAGCAACAGACATCACCTCAATGGCGTTTTGGCTTGTGAGCAGCAGATTCCCGGAGTACAGAAAGTCGAGGATAACTGAGAAGCCCTGGATCGCAGCGACATCCAGGTGTGTGACTGTGGCCTGGTCCTGGGCCTCAATCTTGGTCAGACAGTAGAGGGTTTTGAAGTAGCGGCTGCCCGCCACCAGGATGTTCTTGTGTGCGCGGAACACCTGGCCCGAGACCACTATGTTGACGTCACACAGGATGCCGCTTTTGCGCTGCTTGTCCAGCTCCTGGAGAAGCTGGTAACAGTAAGAGTTCTCATTGGGCTTGTTGCGGTAGTCTTCCTCTGAGGAGTTTGTGGAGGGGCTGGCGTTTTCCGAGGGCCTCACCATCTCCTGTTAAAAGGAGGAAGAAATAAAAAAAAATTATTGCAGACAATATGTTTGCACACACACACTAATTTGCAAAAGCAAGCACAAATGCATTTATACACAAATATTTTTCCCTTTGTTGTAACTCTGTCTCTACAAAACGTGCACACATCCTAGCGGTTGCAGACACACCTGCGCTAGGGGTTAAACAGGTTTGACAGGCTTCTGTTATGGTGGGGGTGGTATACAAATGAGGTACAACGCAGGCTGAAGTAGATCATAGAGAAGCCTTTGAGTTTTATTCCCTTGTGGTGGCTTACCCATTTCTAACTCAGTCAATGATTTCCTACATTTACAGAATGTCTTTTGAAAACCCACTGCGAACACATTCCCTGACCTGTTGTATTCAATAACCCAGGGCTGATCTGATTGCTTCTCTTTCAGTTTTAGATAAACTGAAACAATTCCTTCTATTCCAAGTAAATTTATGCTGTAAAAAGGCGATTTAGTGTAATTTTGCACCTACATTTGTTCATATAAAAAGGTAAAAAAGGAAAAAACAAACAAAACTATATAAATATATTTAGGAAAAGATTTTGGGGATTTTTTACTTTTGAGGTAACTAAGGAATTTATTTAAACACTTGCCAGGAGCATAATTAAATAACTCTTTTATAACAAGAATAGAGTAGGTCTTGCTTTAATAAACAAATTCTGGTTGGTCCAATATAAATGTAAAATGCAAAATGGGCCATAATTAGACCGAGTGGAGGGCTGACAAGTGTCCAAAAGCAAGACACAACCTGACTGTGGGATGGGAGGGGAACTGGCAGAAGCAAAGAACTACCCTGTAACAGCACGACTCCCCCTCCCCTGCTCCCCCTGAGGAGGGCAAAGGGCCAGCCTGGTACGGAGCAGAGAGGGGAGTACACACACACACACACACACACACGCTAACAAAATACATACTACTGAATATATAAAATCCATAGGTTGGTTTGACTGCATACAAGCACCCGGAATAAATACATCGCCTGGTTAAAAATAAAAAAAAAATGCACCTGAAATTTGTAGATTACTGCATTAAAGTTTTTATATACAAAACACACAAACACACAGCAGCAGCGTACATGACCAGCTCATTTTAGAATTGCACAGCAGATGTCCTAATCCAGAATAATTCACGTTGCTAGAGCCCTGCATTTTTGCCCCCACCCACCCATCTCTTCAGCGCACACATGCATGCGCACACACACACACAACGCACAGAAACCAAGCTGCCTACACACACACACACACACACAGCTGGGGTTTCAGCTCAAGTAATTCTGATTAAATCCATTTCTCTGAGGTCCCCACCCAGCCCCCACCCCCCACCCCTACTCCCTCCACACTGCAGCTCTTGTCCAGGGCAGCCTGGGCACACAGGATAGTATAGGGGGGCTTATCGTCCTCCGCCACAGCTGGAGGTTGAGAGATGGGATGGAATGAAATGAGAGGCAGAATGAGGGACAGACGGAGAGGGAGAAAGTGGACATGCTTTGCAGGCTAGAAGGAATAAATAAAAAATAAAAAAGGACAAGAAGGGCAGCGTAATAAGGACAGCATATAATGGCATGGGTTATAACTGAGAAGAAGTGAAGCGTCGTGATGGGGAGGGGGGAAAAAAGTAGAAACATGGCTGATAGAAATAAGTGTGAAAAGAAGATGAGAAATGGTTGGAGCATAAAAGAGAAAAGCCTGATAACACACACACAAAGAAAACCGACGAGGGCAAGGAGGCAGAGATTGAGAGAATAAGACCTTGAGCCTCGAGAAAAAGGGCGGAGGAGAAAATGTGGAGCAGAGGGGGACGGAAGGCGAGCGCGAGAGAGAGAAGGAGTTGGGTCACCCCATTTTAGCCTTCACAATAGCCAGCGTTCTCCCCGAGGCTCATTGTCCACTCACTGTGGGTCTTTGTGAAAGGGCCCTGCAATCACTCTCTTATTATTACACAGCAGCTCCCACTTGCAAGCACAGAAAGGAGCCAGGGTGCACGAGGGTGAGACGAGGAGGACGGGGAGAGGGAGAGAAATTATTCCGTGATATACACATCAAAGCCTCTGGAGGGGCATGGCCATAATGTTGAGTACTGTGCTGGAATATATTGGCGTGGTGCAGTGGAGGACAGAAGAGCTACACAACAAGAAGAGTTGGATATGCTTCAGAGTAAGATTAGCTGGGGTCAGATGGGGGTCTTACTGCTTTGGTTTTAACTAGTGTTGTCCTCTAATTTATAGAGTTTAGACCCAACAACCTTTCGAAACACTGTGCCAACTGACAGATGGATTAAATCTAGCATCTTTTGAAACAAATGCCTAAACATAAATAGTCAGAAGTTGAGAGTTAAACATAAAAAGAGCAGATAAATTAGTAATGCCATAAACAAACATTCTCAGGCTCCTTGTACCTGTGAATTTTGTAAATACCTTTTACCGTTTTCAACTAACTACCCATCCCAGACCAGAGCTCCATGACTCCCCACAGCTTTTATCCATTACACATAACAAGGCAATAGGCCAGAGAGGTAAGATTTGCCTGGCAGTTCTGATATAAGCCGTGTGTGTGTGTGTGTGTGTGTGTGTGTGTGTGTGTGTGTGTGTGTGTGTGTGTGTGTGTGTGTGTGAGTGTGAGTGTGAGTGTTGGAGTCAGGGTAGGACAGCCTGGTACTGGATATGTTGCTCCATGCTGGCCTCATCAGCAGCATCATCCTTTCTCCAGATGTGCCACGTGTGAGCTGGGAGCTTTGAGAACCAGCAGACCAGCCCTGCACAGCAGATGCTCTAGGCGAAAACCTGCCCGAGCCCAGGCTGTGGAAGTCGGGGCCAAAGAGAAAATGTGGGGACAATATCACCCTCCCCACAGTCTTGACGTGGCTAGGTTTTTATTTGGGCCAGCGATGGATGGGGAGGAAGAATGAGGGGCGGTAACAGAGCACAGGAGAATCGAAGAGGGCGCTGCGAAGAAGAATCCTTTGATCGAGGTCGAACATTAATGCTTCAAATCTACAGTGAATGGCCATTAAAGAGCTGATTTACAGGTGGATTAAACAAAGCAAGATGGCCATAAATTCAATCTTATTGAAGCACTGGCTGCACAGTCAAGCTGTGTAGCATCGTGGGATAATAGTAGGGTTTGGCCGATATAAAATAAAACAAAACTGTTTGATATTCAGCCAAATACTGAATATTACCATTAAGTGTTGCACGTGACTCAGCCACCCCTGAACGAAATATAGCAATAACTCATGATTGAGAGTTTAGAGACATCAAAATCTGAATCAAACCAAGTAATATATTGTGGATATTGTTGAAATAGGCCTAGAAGACATACTTTTGCTGTGGGATTCTGTACCTTCAGGCCTTAATGTTAATCACAGTGTTATATTTCCTATAACAAGTTAGATTTAAAACCTTTATCTTCTGTTGCTGAATTGAGTTTCTTTTTTAATTTGCCAAAATGTCTCAAATGTCGAATGCCAATTCAGTCGGTTCGCATAAAACATAACCGGTTCAAGCTTGTAGATTGGACCGGAACGGCAAAACCGGAAATTATCACTACCCTAGAGAACAGAGCCCTTCAACAAATATAAACCTCAAACCCAAACAAACCACAAAGCCTCAAGGCTGGCAGATCCATGACAAACATGACGCGCCTTTAACAGATCATGTGATACAGCACTATAGGGTCGGACAGACGTTAAAAAAAAAAAAAAAAAAAAAAAAGTTTGAAACCACCGGGGACAGTGATTGTTTACCTTTTACACAGACATGATCACCACCATCCCATCACTCGTCTACCCCCACTCACTATCAAACCAGTCCCATGACAAGCCCAGCCCCGAGGTAATCACCACCACTCCTTCCCTAACTCCCTACATCTACTGTATCCTTCCCTCAATCCCCCCCCCCACCCAGCCCGTCTGTCCCCAGATGCTAGAACAATACTTCTGTGTGCATTTGGCCCAAGGTGTGGGAGGGCTGTACTGAGTGTCTCCCGGCCTTCTAACAATGCCCTGCCAGAAGAGGCAGAAGGGGGGGGGGGAGAAAACGAGGGGAGGGCAGAGTCCCTGATGAAGTCAACGAGAAGAATTCCCCCTCTGGCTGGACCCCACCCCATTCCCCTGACCCGTGCCCCCCAATAAACATCCCCACATACAGTATCTGGGAGAGACAGCAGACAGCAATGGGTGGGGTCCCCGGTTCCATTCTGGGGAGACTTGCTTTTAGCAAAGTATGTGCTTCCTTAACTAAAACGCAGGGGGGGGCTGAATTATGCCCCATTGTGAATATCCCCCTAGGGATCGTTCAAGTTATCTTATCTTACACCCAATTAGGACAGACATAGGGGTGCCTCTGTCGTCTACTGGTTAGAACGCATACCACATAATAACGGCAATGTCCGCTGTTTGATTCTCCAGACCTTTACTGCATGTCGTGCCCTCTCTCTGCTCTCGTTTCCTGTCAAAAATATTTTAAAAGTCAAGAAAAGAGAGCACTTGATGCAGGTAAACTCTCTTGTTAGATGGTCAGGGTGGGTCAATGTGCTCTCATTCTCCCATCTGGCTGTGTGATGTTCATCCTAACCTGAGCTGGACATGGGTCATATATTACTGGACTCTTGATGAGTAAGGGTCTACTAGAAATAAAGTTAAATTAGTTATTGGCCAAGAGTGAGACAAGAATGTGCAGAAGTGGAGGAGAGACAGATTATGTGTAAAAGTTGACTGTGACAAGAACTGAAATTGAAACTAAATGTATGGGGTAGTTACTCACTGTATCTGTGTGTAATCATTTATAAATACATTGTCCCATATATGGAACTGCGGTCATACACCCATCTTTACTAAAAGTGTGAAATAGAATTTTTAAGAGTTTTACTAATTTGTCAACATAAAAGGAAAGAATATTTCTTAGAGAATAAAAGTGACTTAAATATATACTCTATCCCATTAAAGTGAGCCAGTTGTCTACTTTTGCCTCATTTTAACCTCTTACTAGTGATAAGGGAACAATCTAAGCACAAGACCGCATCGAGAGAATTAAGGACAACAGCCCCCTTCTCCAAGGAGACCCACATTTACCACAGCTGCCCTGGTGTGCTAGAGCTAATCGAGTTAGCTTTAACGAATGCAGCAGAGGCCTGACTAACGTCAGGAATGGGTGAATAGAACAAGACATTGCCTCGTAACACCATAATTCCCCTTTAATGTACTGCTTCACAATGCAGCCTAGCTTAACATACACTGCAGCTCATTATTTCAGCAGTTCAACGTTACATCTTCGTAAAGAAGGTGGTCAGTAAAATGTGGAGAAAAAAAAAATGTAAACCGAAAGGGATCACCAAAATAGCTAAAAAGAAAAGAAGAACCGACATATTTCCCATAAAACAGCACTGGGGGATTTTATCTCTCTGGCTCTATCCTACATGAGGAAATGGCCTGGATAACCTCTCAGTGCTCAGTACAGTGTCTGGGGTCCTTGTTGCTAGGGAAAAGCCACACCAAGCCCCTAATCCACTCCTACTGCTCTCCTTACCAATTATGTGTTCAAGCTAGTGGATCACTTTAAGTCATTCTGATTAGTGATTGCGTGTACAAAAGGAAGGAACTAAATGTAGTTGTACAATCCTCTTCGCTGACAAATTAGAGTCAAATAGTACCCCACTCGTATTTCCCTTGACCACGTAGACCATTGTTAAGAAGCAGTAGGATGTGACATTGAATAAGGAACAGTTAAGTATGTGTTATTTTTTAATATAGGATTAATGGGGAAAAGTGCCCTTTGACTCTAGATTGTATCATATATGCACTCCCAGTTTTTATGAGGTCACAAAAGTGTACCGTGGAAATGTTGCTTATGCTGTGACTGCAATAAAAGCAATGAACCAATAAACACTTCACACACACACCAATAAAGACAGAGTTCACCAAATACAAAACTAGACTGACACTATATATTTTCTGCCAATCTCAAGATTAGGTCAACCACACTGTCTGTCAGTTAAATAAAGAGTAATCTTAAAATATTAAGACATATTGTTTAAAGCCTCCAGATGTAGGATGGACTTTAATCATAAGCTATGTCCCAAAGGTGTAACACTAGGGCCCATTAATCTATAAATATGTGGATGACAGAGTCAGGTGATGCCGTGTCATTCTATTATGGACATTTATTTCTCTGATTCAAGCCTATTTAAACGGTTGCATACAGGCTTGGCAAGCTGTCGGGCTCCAGGCAACATAATTTACTCTCCTCCTCTTGTCCGGCCTTGCAAGTGACACCATCTATGGATTTTGGGGGGTCATTCTAGCACAATGCCTCTAATTTAGCTCTCCCCAAGGGAGGAGGAGGTGGAGGAGGAAGAAGAAATGCGCCAGAGGTCACCCGGGACTGCGAGCCAGCAGAGCTGCTTCAGAGTCCAAGGGGGAAGGAGAGGAGGGAGAGGGGAGGGGGGGGCAGGGGTGCGGTTCCCCAAAGGCTGCTAGGGTCGAGCCCTTGCCATTGTGTGACCTCTAGCAGGCTACCAATCAAGGCAGCTGCTGATGCAACAAAAGGGTTTGCTGTACAGTGAGCATCTTAAAAAAAAAAAAAAAAAAAAAGAGAAGTCATTTACAATCCTACCAATGTCCATTACTTGAGTTGAAGACTTTTTTTTAATGGCACTCCACAATTATTTGTGACATGCAAATTTACCCTCCACTGTGTCCGGCTGGAGAGTCGCTAGCAGGTGTCATTCTCGGGCAGGTTAGTGTGTGTAATTTGATGGTTGAACACATCAGTCAAACATTTATATAACTTAACCATGGAAGATTCAGCTCGGACACTGAGAAGCGTTACCGAATCTTTAGCTGTCTAGAAATTAAAGTTAGCTTCTACGGGGGGGGTGTTGGTACGGGGGTTTCCCCCCCAATTAACGTTACAGTCACCGGCCAACTACCTCCGGGTATACAGCCCAGCTACAAGCGGCTAGTCCGCTAAGCTAGCCGTTAGCCCAGGTTAGCAGGCTGAGGCTAGCTAATTAGCCCGGGGAAGCGATATGAAAATCTTGTAGTCGGTGTTGTGCCTTCGCGGCGTTCACGAAAATTTCCGACCGACCCACCGAGTGACACGCCGAACAGACAACGGACTCTTGCCGTGGCGACCGTGTGACAGGCGTTCGATGCTACGCAGGTTAAACGAAGTGAAAGTGTGCCGGAGCTGGGCTAGCGTTACCTGTTTGGTGGGGTCGTTCCTGCCGTGCACAGAAGACAGGTGATGTCTCAGCAGCAAGGCCCGCTTGTAGTTGCGGCTGCCTTTGACCAGCTCGTCGCTGTTTTTAGTGGCAATGTTGTGACACCAGGAGCAGGACATGAGTCCCGTCTCCTGGCAGAATTTGAGCCATGGGAACTCCTGCAGCCACGAAGCGTGGAACAGCGAGTGTTTCTGGAGCAGCGTCTTCGGTCTCATCTCGACCCCAGATTTCCTGGATCCCGTCTCGCCGCTTCCCGACTCCTGGCCGTCCCCCGCTGTCCAGCCGCTGCTCCCCTCTCTAGACCCGTCCTCCGCCTCCACGGAGCCGACTCGGTCGTCGCCGTCGCCGGGTGCCCAGCTGCCACCTTCCGGGTCCTCTTCTTCCTCCGCCTCGGGCTCCGTGCTGTCGCTGACAGACCCAGCGCCCTCCACTCTCTTCTGCGATGGTCCTTTCGCCCCGAGATCCCTGTCCTCTTCTTGATCCGGCCTGTTCCCGTTAAAATGTCGGTCTTGACAGGCTGGGGCCTCCCAGCTGTTACAGTTCCCCCCACCGATAGCACCGGAGCCCGTTAACCCGGCTAATCCACCTCCTCGGAAAGCCAACGACCTGCGGTTTCTCTCACCGGACATTTTTCTCTTGATATAAATGACAATCTTCACTTTCTCAACTGTATCCCCCTCCGACAAAAGATAATGTAGTTGTAAACGATGCGTTTTCCCGAAAGAGATGGACCCGTCGTCGTTTTCTTTTTCTCCGCTTTGGCCCTCCCGGTGAGAGTATGTAGGTTATGCGGAAATAAATAAAGGTTTAAAACGCATAATGAATTTCAGGGTTCTCTCTGCGTCCGCGCAGGCCCCGCAGAGGTCGAATGGCAACGACTTTCCTCCCCACAATGCACCTCGACCAGAGCTAGGGGGGGCTGGAGAGGGAGGGGGCAGCTTTTTAAAGGAAGATGGGGGTGCTGTTAATCAGCAAGGGGTCTTTTGTGTTTGAAGGCTGCACCCATTTTCCGCATGCTTCTCATCTTTTTTAGCTCCGCTTGTCCTGCCAGCCAGTGAATGCCGGCTTGTATGCCCCCCTTCAGCCCTCCTGATTATAATATAATAATCAACTTTATATACACAGCACTTTCCAAAACACACTTAAACTGCCCTTTTTAAATATATAAACCAGAACACATTTTAAAATACAACATATAAAAAAATAAAATACAAACATATTGTAAAACACATACATTAAAATGTTATACAATTTAAAAACATTATGAAACTCAAAAAGTGTAAATCAAAATAAAATTAACTAATTTATACTAAAACAATATAAATGATACAAAGGGTAATTTTAAAATGAACAGCCCTGATCTCATCAGACAGGTCATTCCAAAGTCTAGGAGGAGTGGGATTATCATAATATGCCCATGACAATTCAACAGTACTTTTGTTGCTTTCTAATTTTTTAGTCATTTCATTTATTTAATGAATGACATGACAGATTATCTCACCACAATAATATGATTCACACATTTATCATATAACATTTTTTTATGCTAAATGGCAAATCACCTTTGTCTCACTCAAATATCAAACAGCATTAGAATTAAACGGTATTTTTTTCTACTTTCACGAATTTACTTTATTTTTTACCTTAATATAAACACATACAATATAAAGTAGAAAACATGCATAAATAGAATGTGTGAATAAAAATTCAAAAGTGGCTTATTAATACTTCGTTGTACTGATACAAACTTAGATTTTTTCTATAATATTTATTTTAATATAGTGGAAGTCACCATAATATTATACTGGAGAGTACGTTGCTATTGCTATTTGTCGTTATAGACTTTATGACTGAATATTGAGATGAATAAAAAGAAATGTGAACATAATAAAATAATAAAAACATATGTGACTGCAAGGTCATGTGATGTGTGGCCACTGGATGTGAAATTGGCATCTTCCACAGACTAGTGAGATGTAATAGCCTGCAGTAAAGTATTTCCACATATTAATATTATATCTCAAGTGGGTGTTTCTGTTCACTGTCATCGAGGTTAGGTCCAGCAGGTGGCAGTCTTTCATGTGAACACCTTTCTCAATATTGTTTCTCTCTCTCTTTAAAATAAAATAATATAGTGATCCCAAGGAAAAATGTATGTGCAACAGTTGTGAAATAATATAATATAAGGTAGAGAAAATATATATCAATATCAAAAGAGGTATAGGAAATCAACTATAACAACAGCAAATCCAATCTCTGCAGTGATCAGGTTCATTAAATTGATTAAAACTAAAATGTAAAAAATATATTAGAATTATAATGTGGCATGGTGACAGTAAAATGGCCAATGATAA
Organism: Eupleurogrammus muticus; assembly: GCA_036785175.1. NCBI lineage: Eukaryota > Metazoa > Chordata > Actinopteri > Scombriformes > Trichiuridae > Eupleurogrammus > Eupleurogrammus muticus. The sequence continues at coordinate 18,483,138 of JAYKQN010000020.1, forward strand.
GTTTCTGTATGTAAGTAGAGTTATACAGAAACCTAGAGCACTGCTGTCCAACTGACTCGCTAAATGTGTGTAAATGCGTGTGTTAGTGTGTGTGCGTCAGTTTGTTGTGTTTGAGACAGAAAGCCATCATCTTATGTAACTGGGAGTGTGTGTGTGTGTACGTGTGTAGGAACGGATGAGTTGTTAATGAGATCAACAACGAGGGTTGGCATAGTTGGGTGTGTAGTTTCAGTGCTGTCCAATTAAGGGCTTTGCACACAGCGTGTGAACATGAGTAGGGTTTAACCCAGGTTTTGATTACAATAACATGGGGGTTGTATATCCCACTGTAATGGTTAAATTCCCATGGGGGTAATGAGGCATGCCACAAACAATTAGTGTATCTATTTATTGCTCCAGCTCATATTACCATTGACTATTAACTTGACGTTACAAATGAAATGAATTTGATAACCTGGATTCCCCCTGCATTGAATAAAACACTGTATGATATACCATTCTCTCAGGTATTGAACAAATAAGTTGCAGGTATCAGTAACATGCCTCTGCCACTGGTATGCCTACAGGTACACAATAATTGACTATAATTCTACTTGTATTGTATGATCTGATGGTGATAGAAATATAGGTGCCAAAATAAAACCTGCTCAGCATGAACTCCCTAAATATTCTCTTTGGGTTCAAGTATTTCTAAAAAGGGCTGCACACACACATAAGTGTTTTAACTCAGCTTCAGTAGCATTCTTGAATTGCAAATTCCATCCTAAATCATTCCCAAACATATGTTTGATACATTCGGAATGTGCAGAAAGGTTTATAAAAGTAATATGAGAAGAAATCATGCTGAAACCTGTATCTGCCACTAAACGTTAGGGGTTAAAATATTCAATAATTAAATTATAATTGATTAATTGATGGGAACAGGTGCCACATGCACATTTAAAGGGTTATTTTCCCAAACAAAAGGCACAAAAGAGGACAGAAGAGTAAATCATGGCACATCTTGACTAAATAGGGATACTATTACATATAAAAAATATAATTTAGAATGTAGATAGTCTCATTTAACCATTAGAATATAAATTGTGTGTTCTTCTTAACATGAATAATATATTTCAACCACAAATGAATGTAGAAAAGAGTGCAAATTGGTGCCGAAAAAGGCAAGAAAGGCAAGAAATATTTTTGACATTCAAAATTTCCTGGGGGAGGGGATCTATGACTAAGATGTCCCTTCCCTAATCTTCATGAGAAAACCTTGTTATTGGCAACAGTCAAGAAAAAATAAGAAATACACAAAACAAATTAAAAAAATTATATATTTTGTGTAAGCTATAAAAGCTGTTTTTCTATCATCTTACTAACACTTAACAGGAATATCTTTAATTTACCAATTTGTCACTTAACATGTGTAAGTAAGTATTTTCTTGGTTAGTTCCCATTTATTTGTATTTTTATTTGAACTGCAATATTTACTTTTCTGTATTTGTTGATATATAGTGAAAATATATCTATGTGTTATATTATTCAAGGTAAATTTCCTTACTGTTACTGTCAAGTTATCAAGTTTTTCCTTCCCAAACTTTAAAATGGCCTGGTACTGTATACTTTTAAATGGACAACTCATTCCAACTCAAATCCCCCTTTTTAATTTTTTCCAGGAGTTGATTTGATGGTTCATAAGACAGTGAGGCTGAAAACCTTTACACGTCACAAAAGGGGGACACATTACACTAATCTGTGCGCAGAATTGGTGCTTAAACAACAAACCTCAATCAACACATTGACATTTAAGTAATTTGAATCATAGCTGTAAAGTACTGACATAAACAAAAAAACACAATTTATGGAATAAATTGATCTTATTGCCGTATTCTCATGCAATAAAAATCAATTTAAAATCCGTTTCTATTGGTGTCTCTAAATAGATTTACGAGCTTGCCTGTTTGCTGAGAGAGAGAGAGACCAAACAGGTATTTCCACGTACAGTAATAACGTAATAAAAAGGAGCATCCTGCTCGCTACCTGCTCGTGGTGCATGACGGGAATTTGAGTTTTTTTTTAACCTCAGAGAGGTGCATGTTTACGTTTGTGGGTAGTAAATTAAAAAAAAAAAACAAGTCAAATATAAATAAAATTCAAAAATAAATACAAGTCAAACACAAACGAAGAATAACGCGTGGTTGCCACGCAGCTACGCAGTTGTTGATGGAGTAAAACTTCTTCCACGTGCTCGCTTCTGTTTACACTTGTACGTGCTGACGTCAGCGCAGACCCCACCCGCGGGCACGTCGAGCTGCCTGGCAACACGAGAGAGAGAACAGGAAGGTCCGCGAGCAAAGTGAGCAACCTGCACACCCTGGACATACTATTTGCACAGAAATATCACTCAGCCGCACAATGGAGGATGCAGAGAAAGGTAATGGATTGTTTTATCCTTGTTTTACCTCAGAGTGTCTGCATTGTTACCGAAAAACGTTTTTTTCTCAGTTTTTACTTATAAACTTTTGTCTTACTTAGCAAACTAACGTTAGCTAAGTTTGCGCAGCAGTTACGAGCTAACGTCCGAGTTAGACCATATGCTACTTGTCAAACTCGAATAAAATGCTGTTTGTGACAAGAGAAGTCCGCGGAGCTTCCACCGATCGCACTCAACAATAGAGTGCCAGCATTTCCCAAAAATGACACGGAAATGAAGTACAGTTACGCTGCATTTTTTTTTTAACCACATGTACCTTAAGCAACCGAAGGGCAACTTCAGATAAAAACAAAAATGGAGGTTGTTGTCATGGCTACTAGGGGTTTAGATTTAAACGTGGACAGTATAACATAAACTGAAATATCAACCTGTCACCCGTTTGACAGCTCATTACATGTCGTCCACATGTCCCCCACTGTTAGGCCTACCTACCTGTAGAAAAGTCACGCTGTCTGCCTGCTGTAATTCCTAAAGCAAGCAGTGCATGCTTTTAGTTTGAAAGTAGCACATTCCTATTCTGTATTACAGGTTTTTTTGGGGTGAAAGTGGTGTGTGAGTGTTGTTACTGAGGTCAAACGGGCCCAAAAGCACGTGTGGCACTGTCAGGTATTTTAATAAAAAGAGAGGAGCTGAAAGTATGAGCCACAGGTATGCAATTTCCTCTCCTGCTTGACATCCATCTGTTTTCCACTACAACTCTACCTCACTCATCTTAAATGTTTAGTGCACTTGATTATTGGGGCTGCTGCAGCTCCCGACTATTGCATGAATATTTTTTTTGCAATACCAGGTGGTGTTTGCAAAAGATCAAGCATAACTCTTATGACGAGTTAGTTTCCTTTTTCCTGTGTTTTTAGATACAGTACTAATCAAAAGTTTGGACATGCTTTCTCATTCAAGAGGATATGAATGTTTGTCCAACCCATTGGCTGGTACTGTGTAACAGGACATACTGTAGTAGTTCTTGTTGAAAGAAGCAAGTGACAGAGGTTTAATTTTTCACCTCAAGGGGATGGTGAGTAAACAAGGCTCGGCCCTGACCCAATTTCCTTTCAACAACAACAAAAACAGACCTCATCCCCATGGTTTCTGTAAATGAAATTTCCTGAAGGCTGCATGTTGTATTTTGTGTGTCAACCAGGGTTGTGAGACGCTCACAATGCTTGTGAGGTGAGGTGGGGTGATCCAACCTTATCCCAAATTTTGTCTCTTAGGCCTTACTACAGTTAACAGTGACTTACTGTTACTAACGGGCTCTGTGTCTTGTGACGACGGTTCCCCTTTAAGTGTTGACTTCCTGTGTTTTGCCTGAGTGGCCTGGATTTTCCTAATGTTAGTGCAGAGGATGAACCAGCAATTAATCCACATAATATCTAGCCTCTTTGTTGCTGTGTGAGTGGCTTCTGCCAGATGTACATCAATTACATTTATGGCTTTATGTGGTGTAATAGTAGAGGCAATCTGCACAACTAAGAACAAAGTCAACTTTTCAACTTGTTTTCACTGCAGTTTAGTGTAACAATATCACTGTACCTCTGTTATCATAGTACCTGATTATTTTTTCTTCCTTTTTTCATAACCACACTGCCATGGCAACACAGAGAAGTAGATTTTACTGTCACAGATGCATGCAACCATATTCATTCTGTTGTCGGCACCCTCATCTTATGCCTTGTCATGGCCACCTGTTGGATTTCAGGCCCTACAAGCCCCATCAGTATGAAGACTAAAAGGCACTTTGAAGGATCTTGTTACAGGTTGTGGGAAACTCTCTAACAACGCACAGTGTCTCAAGTGTTCTTCCACAATCTGTTGTTAGCATTTAAGACGACACATTACAAATGACAGGATAGAATGAGCAGGACCAGGGCATATGGAGTGGTTTGGTGCTTCTCAAAGGACCTGTCAAGGGAGAGAGTGTGTGTGGGTGCATACGCATGTGTGTGTGTGCGCCTACATTTTTGAGAGCAAACACCACTGTCTTTGTGCAGCTGCTCGAGTTTTTTTTGTTAGCAGTAATTGTTTTCTATTTTACATCTTTAGTTCTTACTTTTAAATACAGTGTCATGAATGTAGTTTTTTTTTTTTTTTTACTCGTGTTGAAAATATTTTGGCACATTTGTTGCTTTTTTCTTATTTACCTAACCCTGAGTAAACTCAGATTTCCAAAATTCTTACTGAGGAATGTTGTTGAAGTCAATGTTGGACTCTTGAACTGAAAAGCATAGCAAGCCTTTCTTCTGTCTTCTACATCTCTAGAATAACTCACTGCACATGTCGACGTGTCGGCAGCGTGTGACAGAATTGTTAAGTTTCTTATATTCCCTGCTTCCTGCTTAGAGTACTTTTGTTTTTTTGGTTCGAATCAGACGTACAAAAATTCATCTTAATCAGGCTTACCGATCCGTCTTGTCTTTCCACTCAGCCGTCTAATGAGATTGATCAGGAGCAGGGGCTAACATTTTTTCCTTATTAGATTTCAATGAGGCACAAGTGAAGGCTTTCAGCTGTGTGAAGAGGCAGAGGAAGTCTCTCACAGACTAGATCACCCCCAGCCATGTTGAGCCAACATATTCAAGCAGAAATGTAATTTGCAAGAACAAAGTTTATATATATATATATATATATATATATATATATATATATATATATATATATATATATATATATATATATATATATATATATATATATATATATATATATATAATCCAGCTATTTCAAAGTCACCACAAAGTTATTTTGCATTATTTCTAACCAATATTTGGTAATTATCATAGCTGGGAGGTTTTCTGTGCATTGTCAAGTTTATAGGAAGTTATTTTATAGTGAATGTTGTGCATGAATATAAAGATGATGGTCTTATAAAAATTTTAATGGTCTGCTGTGATATGTGAGTTTATGTCTGAGTGGTCATGTCAGTTACAGGTCAAATGCAACTAGAGTTCAATACCTGACGCGTCTTTGTGAATGTTCCACTGTAGGCGGTGGATATTTGTTTGACTAAGTTGACCTAGAAATACATCTCTGTCATGTATGACACGACTGAAGACATCTTTGCTTATCAGAATATTCATCAATACTACTGCTACTTGTTTTATGATGGCACATGCTCAAAAATGTGTTTATAGATTGGAGCAGAAAGAGGCTCACACTATTCACTAGCCACCTATTTCCCTTTCTTTATTTCCCCCTTTTTTGTAGAATTTTTCAATAACCTGTGAGGTTTGGCCGGGCAGAGCTCTCACCTGTCTGGCAGCTCTGGCATCATACAAATGACCTTCTGCCTTGACACAGTAGAGAGAAACTTTGGGCCTCACTGTCATATGGAGCAGAGTGAGAGTAGAAATGAACAGTTTTCACGATTTTATTTTTAAGCCTAAATAGAACTACTGATTCCAGGGAGACTTGATCGTTGTCTCTGTTTTAGGAATAGGACTGCACCCTCTTATTGTGAGTATAGAGATGTAGTCTCTTTTAGGTTCTCTATTGTGCACGGTTTGTGGAAGTAACTATTGTCACTGACTAAACACACCACTTCTTCCAAAGAGTTCATAGGTCAATCGGTGCCAGTCAAAAGTTAGAAAAGTACGTACCAACATCCCTCTTTTGTTATGTTATTGCACATGTATGCACACAAGCAGCTTAATTCCAATTCCTGCTGACAGGTTCCTCGTTGCACTGACTGTAAACAGCTGACACAATGTGCAAAAAAAACATAGCAATTTGAAGAAAAAAATATTGATGCCTTGTGGTGGGAAACACTTTGTGTAAACTTAATGTTGTTAATAAGAAATCTTCACAAGCACATCAGAATAAGTCTGATTTTATATGATCACTCTATTTCAACAGAAATTATCTAAATGATCACTACAGCTCAGATCAGATAGAGCCGTCTTTATGAGATAAATACAGATGTCAGTATAAAAGTAGCGGAAAATCACAAAAAGCACGATATGTCGCCTTTTAAAATGTAGTAGTCACCCAGTTTCCATTTACTGTACACATACAGTGTCTGTGTTGCATCTGGGGTAAAGTCCACTGTTTACCCATGATGCACGTCTCATGGGAACTTTGTGGGTGCGTTTACTGCGTCCACAGTCATCCATGTCTCATGATTCTTGTTTTAGGCTAATCATGTGACAGGGTATGCCATGAATAGTAAGGTAATTGATCTCACTCTGTGCTTCATTAACCACTTAAAAATGGCTGTTTGTTCCCAGTTATAGTCTGGTTGGGCGGGTGCCATCCCTCCTTCATGGTGTTCTGATCTGTTTCGGTATGTATGTACAGTCAGTGCATTCACAAAATATTTAGTATTTGAGTATGTTGCAGCTATATCCTTGTTTTAAGATGATGATGTGGGTCGCTGTGCTCTTGTGACACTTCGATGCAGCAGAATTTTTTATTTGTAGTTTCCCTACATCTGTTCCTGTCTCTGAGCTGAGTCCAAGCTCATGGCTTGTTTTTTTGCTCTGATGTGCATTGTTAGCTAAAACCTCAAAAAAAGAAAAAAAATGTAAATAAATTAAATTAAAAGCTTGGTCAGTTTCTGCTCTGTGCATTCCCTGCTGGTTTCTAGTGCCTTATCCAATTCAAACTCCGCTTTAGGGCAGTCGCTCATGTTGTTTTTTCCTGCTATAGTGATTATTGACTATATTGAAATTGTAAGAACAAACAGGTGTGTGTATCTTTCCAAATCATGTCTAGTTGGTTGAGTTTTCACAGGGGGCCTTGAATGAAGGTTTAGTAACATCTCAAAGACGATCAAGATAAATGGGAAGCACTTGAGCTGAATTCCAGTGTCAAGTGTCACTGAGTCTGAAGACTTATGTCAATTTCCCTTTTTTAATTCACAAAATATTCAAAATTCTGTTACTGCTTTGTAATTAGAGGATTTTGTGTATACCTAATAGAAAAAAAATTTAAACAATTTTAGCATGAGGCAGCATGACAAAAGGTGAATGTTGTGAATGCACAGTATAGAAAACAAGCCAAATACTTGGAGGGTGAAGTTATGGAAAAGTATGATTTTTCCAAGTGAAAATGTGTATTCCTATTATTTAATAGTATATCCAATTCAAGCATACCAGTCATTTTCCTTTGAGCAAATATCACATGAAGCCAGTGTGTCTCATGAATCTGTGGCACCATTAGTCAGGAGGGCAGCAGAGTGGAAGTAACGTCCAGCTCATCCTGTCCCGTATTAAGATGTGACGAATTCCCTCTCCCCGTTGGTAGTTTTGACATCGATATTTTCTTCCTGCTTCATTCCTGCTGTTTCAACAGATAGATTTGGGCTTTTCCAGTAAATACAGAATAAGATGGAGGCCGATGCGTACGCTCGGATTGCGGAACGTGTCCGCAGCAATATTGACGCTGAATGTGTGCACACACCACAACAAATGAAAGGGAATCAAAAAGCATCACTTGAGGAGCAAGAGAGATAGGGGGAGATGAGCTGGCAAGGATTGGTCGTCCTTGATGTCGGCCTATTTCAGGGCATGCGGGCATGTTGACACTTGATAGTTTGCGATGGGCGGTGTGTGTGTGTGTGTGTGTGTGTGTGTGTGTGTGTGTGTGTGTGTGTGTGTGTCGTTTTCTGGGCTGACCTTGCTGAATGGAAGCACAGTGCAACAGAGCCTGACTCTGCAGATCTTGGCACACTATAGTTGTACGAGTAAGTCGTGCATGCCCCACAGCCTCCATCACACGTCTCCTACAGTGTTTTTTATTTATTATTCATTATCTGGCACCGCTGTAATGTCACTGCTATTATATTATTGGATTTTGTAAATAGGGCTGCCCCCAGTCTTCCAGGAAAGTGTCCTATCTGTCCCTCGTAATGCGAGGTATTTCCGGGAGAATATCGCCCAATCATGTCAGTCTGGCTCTTAATCGCAGGGGAATGGAAGCTGTACATGGCTGAAGGGCACTCGCTGCACAGCATGTAGTTAATTTGTTTTACTACGTTTTATTGTCCTTTCCTTGTTGCTTGGGGCAGTCACTGCTCAACCACAAAAAAACTCCCTACGTCGACCCTAAAGAACTAAAATAGTTCCTTTATGGTATAGACTAGGAATAGTTAATATACAGTCGTGCTATTCTGACTTCTTGCTTGTTTCCATGGCTAAGATGAGTTTCTATCTCCCACCAACACCACGCACTAAATCTTTCTACATTGTCTGTCGTCACACTTGTGCTGGAACGACACCAGGTTTCCTTTCCACTGTGCTTCACAGCAGAATGGAGCGTCACAAACACTGTGTTGCCCACTGTCCACACACGCTCGTTGAGTTTCTCTGAATGAAATGGAGCCTGGCATCCTCTCATTGTGCAGCCTCCCTCCATGTCTCTCCTTCAATGTGTGGAGATTACCTTCACAATCACATGGAAAAAAATGTTTTACTGAAACAATATGTTTTTCTGTGCTTCTATACCGTAATTCCATACAAACACAATCCTCCCCCCTTCATTCTAACTGACTAACATTACTGCTGCATTACAAACTGGACTGGCCACCCTGGATTAACGCTTCACCCGTAATCTGGGACACTGCAGATTATGCTTTTCATTTCATCCCCCCTCTATACATACCATGTGACCAGCTCACACAAATGGGACCTTTTTTTTTTTTTTTTTTTTCTTCTCTCCCCCCTCCTCCTCGGATGACAGAAAGTGCGCCTAGAGTGTCATGCAATATCACCGCGGCTCTAGCTCTGCTAACGTCGGATAGCATCGGGGAAACCGGGGCTGATTTGCGCAAATGGATGATTGAAGGATGGACTGAGAATTGACCTACAGGGATTACTGGGGGGAGGAAGGGCGTGTGCGGAGTGTGTGTGTGTGTGTGTCTGTGTGTGTGTGGACTGTGTGTTCCTGCTGCAACAGCTGCTTGAAGGAAACAGGTAAACTTATAGGAAGGAGCAGACGCTGCCGTGGCCCACCGCAGGAAATGGGAAATCTGGGTTGATTGTGCTCTCGCTCTGACCTTCTGACCACCTGAAAGCAATACAAAACCTCCTCCCATCCACACACACACACACACACACCACACACACCACACTTGGACATTGAGTGTGTGTCTGTTACACACACAAACACACACACACGCGAAGGGGCCAGGAGGCTGTAAACAAGGAAGACACAGAGACGGTCAGCACGCGGCCGGGTCACATGCTGACAATCAGCGCTCGGCTGCCTTTGTTTCGGTGGTGGTGGTGGTAGAGGGGTGGTAGTCAGTCTGGTTAGCAACACGCAGCGAGCCGTAACCATGGAGCCTCTGGAGGAATACCACTCTCCCTTTGACTTTGAGCAGGGAGTCAACGCCAACTACCTGTACCTGTCCCCGGCCTACAACACGCCGCCCAGCTCGCCCACAGCCAGAATCGGAGGTAATCACCGGGAGGGAATGGAGAAGCTGGGCGGAGTGTGTGTGTGTGTGTGTGTGTGTATATGTGTTTGTGGGTGTGTGTTTATATATATGTCTGTGCGGGGGGTGTGCGCATGCACAAGAACGAAAGTTTTTATGAATATCAAGTTGAATAAGGTGATTGCGTATCTAATTTTCAGAAAGTCTCCTGTGTAGTAGTCATTACTTAAACATCACACCTACAAATGAGATTCAATTTTTTTTTCCCAATTGCTTTGATCTAATTTTATGTTGTGCTATCCCCTTTTTTTAGTAACACAAAACATCGTTGATGTAATAATTTTTAAGTTGTTTTATGTCAGGCTCCTTTACGGAGAGTTTGCTTTTTTAATTTGTCCTCTCCAGGAGGACTGAACAACTTCAGGAAAAAAAAAGAATTGGATTTTTATGGCAGATATTGTGGTTTTACTTTCTTACATAATTTTCTTCTACTCAAGTGTGTGTGCACAAGAACATTTACAAGCATCACAGAAATGTATATTACACCATTAAAACAATAAAAAACAAATTCAAACATAAAGACTAAAGTGAATAATTGATTTCAAATGTAGTCCTATTTATTAACAAGTTACATGGCATACATGTGTAATCCGGAGATTGTGATGCCTGAAATGTGGTTAGGCCAGTACAGTAGGAAGTTAACATTTTGTTCATGCAATAGAAGAGTCTGTTAAAATGTTGGAGGTGACGGCTGCATCGCGTTACAGTAGGTGTTCATGGGGCAGAACATGATAGATTGAGGAAATGAGCTCAACCAGAGGGGCAGGGCAGGGATGTGGGTGAGTATGCAGTTCGGTGTAACAAGCCAAACCTCTGCCTACACGCACACACAAACTTCTCTCTTTCTCTCTCCCCTTTGAGTCATTTTTTTCCCCCTCTCTCCTGCTCTCGCCGCCTACATATGCATGCTTCTTCCACTCAGGCGCACACGTCTCACATTGCCGCCCACAGGAATGTTCCGCAAAATTGTACTTAACTTAGGTGTGGTATCGGCCGACACAACCTGTTCTTCTTACCTGGAGGTGATGGGAGGAATTGTGTTTGAAATTTAATTCTTGCACAGCATTATTTAGGTTTCATTAAAAAAACGCTTATGGCAGATGCTCTGCCACCACAGTCTCTGTCACACTATGTGATCGGTGGATTCAGAAAATGTTATTTCTGCTTTCCAGGCAGATGCGAGGAAATTCCACAGTTGTCTTTTGTGGGAGTTCTTGTGAATTTTGGTATTTGTGTCTGCCCCAGACATCCGTCTTCGCTAAAATGTGCTTTAAAGCGTTGGGAGTACTGGGCTGTGACCTGAAGGAGAGGATGGGTGCCAAATGTGTGGAATGAGGTAGGAGGTGAGGACGCGGAGATGGTTGGCTGGAAAAATATTTTTTAAAGGGTCACAGACCACAGGACGGACCTGTTAGTGTGAAGGGCTGGTCCTTTTAGTCAGACTATGCTAAATCTAGCCTGGTAAATCCTTCCCGATCCCACGATGTGACATTCTGCTTCATTCCACACATCAACCTGGACTTCCAGGTCCCACAGCGATTATAGTGGGTGGGAGTATTTACCCTGATCAGCACTTCATTATAGCAAACACATCTTTTCCTCCCAGAAACTCCTCTAGTGTTAAGTTTATTATAGTGATTGAGTCTATTTCTGTAATAAATGCAATTATGATTGACTCACATTTACATTAGCAGTCCTTGCTTCAAGCCATTATCGCTCGTAATATATTATTAGCATCAAAGCATAATATTTGGGGATAAATTGAAATATTTGCATATGGCCTTTGATTGGTTTTTAATCTGGTACAAGTTCATATTCCCTCAGTTCTCTATACACCAGTTTTCAGTCAATCAAAGAGGTTATGAATGGTGTATTTAAATTTAAAATTATCTTTTTACTTCAAGATATGATATATATATATATATATATATATATATATATATATATATATATATATATATATATATATATATATAATTCACATTTACATTTGACAAATTCAAGGCACAATTCTTCCCATGTCAAGTTTTTTTTGTTAGACATGATGATAGATCTGTTAATTTTTGCACGTTTGTTCACACATTGTTGAGTGAAATCCGGTTGAATGTACGTGTTATCAATCAAAATATACCAATAAATATTAAAAATACAATGTGATTTTCTAAAACCTTCAAAACCATTGAAATAACTAACTAGCTAACCATATATAATCAGTTTGAACCCCTGTTCACAGCCAATGTGAGAGCTGCTGATGCGCATGCTGTAATATGTTCATAATAGCTGAAAAATGCAGATAAAGATGTTTTTGTTCATTCTATCGGTATAACTGTATTTAACAGGTTGAGGTTTATTTTGGCCTCTTCATTTATGCTTAAGTCCTGCTCTCTCTCCCCTGCTGAGGCAGCGACGCACTATATGCCAGAAAATCTCCCACACACTTCTGTAATCTTTTCTCTGAACCCTTGAATTATTTGAGAAGACCAGATGAAAGTAAAAAAAAAAAAAAAAAAAAAAAAAAAGAGCAGTCTTGACAGTCTCCCTCTTCCAGCTCGGCTCAGGCTCAGAACTTCCTGAGCCGCCGGTGTCGCTGTGACTGACGGGTCCTAACAACTCGTCTGCTGCAGCGCTCTCTCACGCTGTCTGAGCCCAGGATGTCTCCATCTAGAAGCTCCTCTGTATTATTGATGCGCTGCTGCCGCTGCAACCAGACGCCGCTCTGTCAGAGGGAGAAACATCAAAGACGAGGGAAAATCTGACGTGCATGAAAGGCTGCTGCGGCCTGCCATCAAACAGCATTGTTGCATCAATCTTTAATTTTCCTTTCTCCAACTCTCTGATTTTCCTCATCCGTTCACCTACTACCGTTTTCCTTCATTGTCCCCCGGAGAGGGAAAAATGCAACAGTCTTGTGTTTGACAATCAACATTAACCTCGTCTCTTTAGTCGCTTGTTTGCTTTCGTGCTGCAAACATTGCTGCCTGTTTGTCTATTTAAAGCGATGAAGCACTAAGGTATGCTGTTTTTTTCCCCCCTTCTAGGCACACAGCAGCATTCAGAGACGATTCCGGAGGTGGGAGAGGACGCGGCGTCATCCGTGGAACCGGTTTCCTCCCCGGCTCCGCCTCCCTCTCCTCCCGTCTTGACGCCGGAGGAGCGACAGGCACTGCAAGAGGAGCTGGTTAAGGTCAGGAGGAATCTGGGATTAGAGAGGTCGTGGTCCAGGGAGTCAAGAGTCAGGGAACCCGGTCTGTTGCCTTTCTAGAGACAGATGTCCTCGCGAAGAGCGGGGAAAGGTCTTTCATTCCAGAACAAGACCGGGCTGTGTTCGTGCAGAGTGCTTTTGGGATAACAAAAACAGCAACCACTTAGTTCACTGCAGTTGTCGCACTATTGCCAAAGGGTAGATTATATTTCCTGCATCTCCCCTGCATTTTTACTTTAACATAAGAAGATAAAACTGAGTATCTTTTGCTTTCAGATTTAAAGGTCCCATGATTAAACAAATGTCAACCTGATACCTAGTAAAACTAGAGATATAACATGAGGAGTGCTGCACTGGGTCAGCATCAGTGTTTGTGTATATATATATATATATATATAATATACCACCCAGTTTCGGCTTATTATTGCTATAAAAATATCTGTTAGGGATAACAAACTTTAAATAACACCCAGGACCAGAGTACGTTATGGGAACCTTGAAAAATAAAAACATGGATGACAAATATATATTTAGATGACTTTTTTTAACCTAATTGATTTTCTAAAACAGCTGAGCACTGTAGTTTTTAGTGAATTGCATTAAAAAGGTATCTGTTAGGGGGCCTATATTTAGCTGTGGATTTGCTGGGACGAATGGCAGGAGACGGTGTCCGTGAGGTTGACTCATTGTAATGAAGTAAATTAGCACAAACTCCGTGGCAAAAGAGGAATAAGATTCATCACAGCTTTGGGAATGCTGGTCTTTTATGGGATTTATTGATTAAAAAAATATGATATAGAATATCACCAGAGTAAACCTTCAAAGAGAAATAAGCGGTGACGCATTTGACCCTTTTTAAGAATTTCGGTGGAAGTGGTTCACTGTGCTGGCAAAAGAGCTGACAGGTGCAGCAGCAAATAAAAATGAATTTTTAAGACACCTTCGCATCCCCGTGTGTTAGGTTCTGCTGCCATCGTTTGCTCGAGCAGATTAATACGGGACAAAGTTAACCACGGATGTTTGTGCAATCCCAAAACTCCAAATATAACACGTGGCGTTCATACGTCCAGGTGGTGGATGAGATCCAGACCCTGACTCAGGTGCTGGCGGCCAAGGAGAAGCAGCTGGCGGATATCAAGAAGAAGCTGGGTATCACGCATCTCAACGAGCTGAAACAGAACATCAGCAAAACCTGGCAGGAGGTCACCACCTCCAACGCGTGAGTATTTACCCACCACAGCATGTTGATATTAGACTCGACACGCCTATTTTTTTTACATTTCGACACGCAGGCGATTCCAAATAGAAACCTCATGACCCGCTACTTTACAATCCAGCATTTTTCCAAACAGGTATTTTTTTTCCAGTATCTTGGTACCCTGAAAACCCAATTAACTGTCAGCACAGTAGAGTGAGAACTTTCCTCCTCCTCCGTATAACGAGGTAGAAGATGTCAATGGTACTCGCCACCTAAAAACTTTAAACACCTAAATAATAATGGTGCAGCATTGACCATGAAATGTAAAAATAACTTAGATTTTTGGTGCTTTCAGCTGCTCCTAAATTAAAGTGGGATTATTTCTCGTTTTTCTTTGTTGAATCACATACACCTGTCGTTTCTCCCTATTTGTCAGCACTGTTTTTTATAATCACGGAGCAATGCAAAACCATTCATTCAAACTCTCTAGTCCATTTAATAATCAAATCAGATTGTTATAATGTTTTAAGAAGCATATATCAGGTCTCTCAAAAAGTCCATTTGCATCCCTAAATGGTGTCACTGGAAAAAAAACTAATTTTACACATTTAGTCCACCTAAAATTAGTTGATAGCATGTGTTTTGATACAAAATTATATGCTTAAATTTTCTTATCAAATTATCATTAGCATCTAAATAATAATTGTAGCCTAATTGAATATTGAGTTATTACAATTGTAAAGGCAATTGTGTAATATGATAACAACATTAAATATATAGTTGCTACAGCCCTTTGAGGGCAACCATGATGCTTCTGTGGTGAGATTGGGTTTGCTGCCCCTCTCTTTGTTCCAGCTACAGGAGGACATCTGAAACCCTGTCTCAGGCAGGGCTGAAGGCCACGACGGCCTTCACCAACATGGGCTCGGCCATCACCCGGAAACTGGAGGACGTCAGGTGAGTCTGGTGGTGTGTAGACGCGCAGACGCGATGTTTGTGGCTCCGCTGGCCGTGTTTGGCTGATTTGAGCGGAGCGAACCGCCCGTTTCCCAGAGAAGTTCTAGATAAAGGATCGCTGTACTCCTTCCCTGGAATTTCTCCCTGTGGGTCATGGCCTGGTGTATCTACAGCATATTCAGTCCTGTTTTCACAGATGTGATGAGAAAATGAACGTCTTAACAGACGATTGCAGCTTCACATGTTGCTTTACACCTTTTTTGTTAATGCACCTTTCCTGGCATATAGCATGATTTTATTAGACACGGGTACAAACAGTTTTATGTTGCAACATATGGTGAAAGGCAGGTGTCAATCATCACTTGCACAGTATATGCTGCATATCTGCTCTCATTCTTGCCTGTTTGTTTTTTTAACCGCTTTTGTTGCTATCAGTGGCATCATTTTATTTCTGCAGTAATAATTGAATATGCTTCACTCTGAGATTAATATACACAAATGTTTTATCTTACATCCATACTTGGCCTTTGCAGGTCGCAGGGTTTTTCTAGTTTGTTTGGGTAAGACAGACAAAAATGTCTCAACTTCTAACTTTGACTTAAATCTTGAATCATCACTGTCGTCTGTTTAATTTTGCATGAACACTGATTTTGTGTTTTTTTAATGCATGGTATTTACTAAACTCTACTGTGTGAATTGGCACCTGTTGCTTAATTTTAAAATTGCTCAAGACATCTAACCGGCAACAGATTGTTCCATTTAAAGTCCATCTCACCCGCCCCCCGTCCCACCCACCAGATCCTAATCTGCCGTCTTCCCTGTCATCCTTCTTCTTTCCGGATTACTGAGCCGCAAATGAGATTATTAGGCCCCTCAAAGCTGCAGGATGCTGAAATGCAGCCTCACGGATGGGCTCGCACTCAGAGCTCCTTTGAGGGGGTTGGGGAGGGGGTAGCAACCCTGACAGGGGTCAAAGGGTGTGTGTGTGTGTGTGTGTGTGTGTGTGCGTGTGTGTGTGCGTAAATGCTTTCATTGTTGATATGTGTGTGTGTATTCTGATGACAAGATATTCTCCCATAATACATGGGATTAGTAGGACACCCTCTTTGTTAATACACAATCAATCGTAATGAGATAAAGTAGGATTTGTAGGACTTAGGCACTTGGGAGAATACTTGCTCATTGAATATTTATAATAGAGGATCTGAGGCTGTGTGAGCTCTTCTGGAATATGTGTGTCTGCTTTGTTTCTTTCTTATTCATCCTGTGTTTAACTGTCTTTTCTATGCTAATATAACCACCCGTGCCCCTCACTCTCTTCTTCTCCTTCATGCTGTCGGACAGCATACGGTCGTTACAACACTCTGCTAGCATGCCTGTCATGAGGTAAGATGAAAGAGGTTTTAAAGACTCTTAAGTCGTGCATTTTCTTGTCGGATGTGGAGCATCGGAGAGACAAGAGGGCTCACCGCGTTAACCGCCGCGTTATCAGCTACCAGTGAACCTGCAGCTTCAATAATCTCACATGACCAGGCTGCAGTTTTGTCAAGTCGACAGAGGTCTCCTGAAAAATCTCAAGATAAAAACACATTTTCTTAAAACCCCTGAGGCGTGAATCTGAAAACGCCCACGTTCAGAAACGACTCCCGCGGCTGATTTTCTGTACGTTTTACCAACACGCCGTGGTCTCGCCACAATTTCTAAAATCACTTTAGGAAGATTTAACTTCTCCAAATTGTAGTGAGTTCCTTATAAGGAGGTCTGGTAGTGTGAGATACTTGAATAAAGTATATAAGTACAATGCACTAGTGTACATTTTTGTAAAATAAGTTTCACCTAGAAGAGTAACTAAACCCCTTTTTCTGCTTAAAACCAATTTATATGTGATTTTAGTGATGTTGCTGATTGACTCAGGAATTTCAGCCAAAACTGTGGGGGTTAAGTTACTCTTTAAAGGTGCAGTGTGTAGTTTTTTTTTTTTTATGTGGCCATCTGTAAGTAATCATTTTCCTCCTTTGACCTCTGTCTGCTGTTGAGTTTCTCCCTGTAAATCGTATGAATCAACCACAGCCTGTTAGAGGAACGACCTTATCTGTGTTGTCCTGTCTTTTTCTTGTGTCCGTGAAAATCCGCACCTCTTCAGCACCTTTTCAGTAGAACAGAAAGGAATGGGGTCACTTCCCATTGTGTATGTCGAGTGTCGGATAACCTTTTTCTTTTTTTTTTTGTTTTCCTGATGGGGTGACTTCTTGTTTGCATGTCCACTTTACCAAACTACTATATCATGAGCACATCAGATATATTCAAACACTATGCTGCTATCTTGTCACTCATTCTCTTACGTTTCGTCCTTTCGCAGGAACGCACCGACCTTCAAGTCATTCGAGGGGAAAGTGGATACGTTGAAGGTAATGGATTAAAATCAGGGTTACTGGAACCACTGCTGTGCTAGTGATAGTCAAGTCACAGTTATCAGGCCTTCAAACTTTGACTTAAATGGCATTTTTCACATTGCTGTGTTAGTTCTTAAGTAAAGAACATGAATACTTCTTCCACCCCTGCTTCAGTCACATTATACTTGTGCAATAATGTTTTTTTCCACTCAGATGTTGCCCTTTAGTAACTCAGTGAGATGCATTGACCTGGTTATGATGCATTAGCCTAACTCAATTGTGGACATCACCCTTTCAATCAGTGTGTAATATTCTTTAGCTTGAATATACCTCAGCTCAGGGACACTTCATCTACTCTTTTCAGTCTCATTAAACTGAGGAATGTATATATATATATATATATATATATATATATATATTACAATTATTGGTACATTCCACAGAATTGAAATAATATTAGAGCGATATGTGTTGCTTTTAACGAGACCTTGTGTCTTATGTCTGAGGTTCAGCGCATTGAAAGAGAAATCAGTGTCTAGGTCCAGAATCTCCTGATATTAAATATTCCACAACCTTCCCAAAAGGCTGAACATGTGGGCCTAACGTAACCAGGAGACGTGTGCATGGCCGCTCCAATTTAATCCACACTCCCTCGAGCAAAAGTGTCCCACTTGATTTTGATTCCCGGTAAAGGGGTAAATGAAGAAACGGGTCAAGGCTTTCCGGCAGAAATCTCTCCAAGAGAAAAAAAAACACACATGTCCTCGGTTATTACCAACTCTATGTTGTTAAGATGTTTCTGTTTGTCTGTGTAAAAGCAGTTTATAAAGAATTGCTCATTTTCTTTCTCTGTTTCAGACCAAGATGGGCTCATCAGCGGCCTCCGGCACTCCAGGCGACCAGGACAGCGGCTGCTCCACCACCGAGTCTTTGCTGGATCAGCCAGAGGAGCTGCCCCCCCAGGAGGCTCCAATGCCACCCATGCCATGAACTGAGACCCGCCTGACCCCCCCACCCTAAACCTTCCCCTGGACCTTCAACACTTATCCCCTAAACTCTTGTGTGCCAGTCGCCTCTTTATTGGAAACAAATGACTTGTCTGTGATCTAATTGTCTGGTCTTTTTTGTCTCTCGCGTGCGCTCACTTGTTAACTGGTGTGGAAACTGAAAGCATGGGATGGGTGCAGGCATGCGTTTTTTTATTTTTGTTGTTTTTTTTTGCGTCGGCCGTGTAATTTCGAGTCTCCCGTGGCTCTCTGTAGGAGAAATCCTCCCTGCTGTATAACTTTCCTTCTCCTCCTGCACTCCTTGTTCTTCACCTTCGTCTAACCAGCGGATGCCAAACATGCTTCTAGTTTTTTTTTTTTGTTTGTTCATCAATTTAACACAAAGTTTTTGTTTGTTTGAAATTAGAAAGTTGCACAAATATAAATATATATATATATATAAAGATTTATACTTAAAAAGTTCATTCTTTGTAATCGAAGCAGGCAGTTTCCAGCTTATTGCTTCTGCATGGCCCTTATTATATGTCAGGTTTATTATTATAAGCATTTGTTCTATCTGCCTCCATGTTGGAGCTGTTTCCTGTTTACTAGGGGTCACCAATCTGATTTGTTCATTATATCAATATTAAAACGCCACACAAAATTTAAATTAGTCTTAACACTGTTTTCCCACTATGAATGTATGCCTTAATTTTGTTTGCTGTGGCTACAACAATCCGTATAATACAGTCACAGCCTCCAAAGCTGGCTTATCGGAAAACACACCTGAGAATAAAATCTATCCGTTTTTCTCACCATTAGGAGCCCGGCAAGATCTGATGTCCACACTATGATAGTGGCAGGAAAACACTGGGATCAGCAGAACAGAGGAAGAGCAAACACGCGGTGGAGGCTCAGCCTTGACCCTGTGAAATAAATGTGTCTCTTTCAGAGCCAGAGTCAATATTTGAACACTTGTCCATTGTTTCTGTACGGTGGTAACACCTATCCTCCCTGTACGGTGTAATACATGACAGAAACAAAACAAGGCCACAAAGTACTGCTGGATGTTACTTCACACCCAGGCAGGGTAAAGTAGTGGAGTAGGTTGCCAATAAAGTGCAATTTTCCTTTTAAATTTTTCTGGAAACTGTCCTCTTTAGAAAATAAACATTTGTTGCAAAGGTGAAAACATGAAAACTTCATTATTATGTTTTCGTTCATTTTTGGATACATGATTTTCACGGAATAATTTTCTCTATTTGACAACCTTGTGCTGCAGTGAGCTTCATTATTATTAAACTACTGAACATTGACTTTAGTCTCACACTTTTGTAATACACAATTATGCATGACAGGGGCTTTTATGATTATTGAAAGTTCTGATGAAAGCACCAGAGTTTCCTGTGGTCGTATTTCTAACAATTCTTAGAACAGGACTAGACAACTGGCTGGAGATCCATCGGTGAGCATGAATTCCCATGTTTAACAGCGACAACATTGCTTTCCAGTCACGACCTAAATAACCGAGAGGATTCATTACCGTCTCCTATCTCAGACATGAGGATTCCATTTGTAATTAGTCTTACATATCACACACACACACACACACACGATTTCTTTAGTTCCTAATTGGAGCAGTGGAGTGGTGAAATGTGCTCTAATTAAAAAAAAAACACTATTATTGTATGTGATTGCAACTCTAACTGATGAAGCAAACCTGAAGTTCCTCATTATGAACACTAGAGGGCAGCTGAGAACAGGCTGCACGCGATGGTTTTATTTTCACTCCAGATCCACACAGCAGATCCTGCAAATTACTGCTGCTGCTCATCTGTCTCATCTGAGATATGAGCTCCACCTCTCTGGAAACCTGCTTCTGATTTCATGGAGGATTAAACACTGCTGTAATCACAAATAAATACATGACTCAATAAATAAAATAATGAAGAGACTTTTTTTTCTTTAGCCCTGAGCTATTTATTGATTTATTAATCATTTTAATCAAAAGGCCTTGACAGTGGATGACTGGACATACATACAATGCTGAACTGTCACCTATGTAACATTAAAGAATAAAGTTCTGTTTTTTAACATTCGAGTGTGACTTTAAACCTGGAATAAACTGTCCTTTCATTTTATTGTACAAACTTAAATCTTAAATCACCTGGAGATAAATTACTACTCATCTCCAACATCCAACTTTTTAAAACTTGATGTATGGCAAATATTCAATGGGCATCAACATGTTTAATAAGTTGAACATTTCTTTATAATCGGCTACATATTTACTGAACTTATTGATATTTGCATCACATCACATTAAATTATTATTAAATTTGTAAAATTGAAAAACTCCTTTGGAGTATAAAAACTTTAGGGTTAACCCATAAGAACCCAGACCTATTTATCCTTGAAGGAAAATTATGTGGGTTATACTATAGACAAGTTATTCCCAAAAATCTGTACTTTCACATATATGTTACATTGGACATTAGGGTGAACATATTCCACATTAGGATGATAAATGGTAAATGTCACTTTGGGACTTATCGAGTTAAGTTCAGACATAAAACCTTATGAGGAAGAGTCTGAGGGAACCAAAGTTCTTGTTACACCTGTGTAAAATCACCTCCACAGGTGGTAAATCACCATCATCAAGAGGTGATTAAAAAAAAAACTCATGTCAAAAATGACTCTGGCCATTATTTTAGTATTATTATTAGTAGTAGTATTAATAATTATTCATTATTTATAATAAAAGTATTATGTTTGCAGATGCAATATTATCATTCATATTTCTAGTACTACAGCGAGGGCGCTGCGCTAATTGTCTCACCTGGGGTCAAAGGTCAAACCGCGTCTAAAACAACAGAAGAAGAAAAAAAACCAACGGAAGCGTCAATGAATAAGCGGAGTTGAATCAATTAAAAAAAAAAGCCTGGAAGGTATTTTAAAAAATGTTCCACACATTTCCAGTGATTTAGAAAAGACAACGTGCTCGAGGCAGACATTAGCACCACAGCTAATGCTAACGCTAACGCTAATGCTAATGCTACACGCCGCTCTATATAATACCGAAGGCTGGTCTAAAATACGTTCCAGAATATTTATATTTTTATATATTTATATTTATATTTATATATACTCATATTCGGACTGTCAGAATTGAAAACGGATCGAGGACTAATTTAAGAAGAAAGAAAATCGACTCTAGCAGCAGCTAAATGAAGAAGAAGAAGAAGAAGAAGAAAACACATCAAGATCAGCTAAAGGTAAGACTATTTATTTATTTATTTATTTATTTAGTCTTGTGTGTGTTTGCTAAAGCGTGTTGTAGCATCCGTTTTATTGAGACTTATACAGACTTATTCCGCTTAATTGCGTTTGGTTTAGCTAGGCTTAGCTCATTTATAATTGGCTATGAATCCCGTAATGTTGGTAATACAGGGGCCGTTTAATTCTCTCCACTTAATGAAATGTCCTGAGCTGTTACAGGTGAATTTATCGTTACCTGCTGTAAATCCTGTGTCAGCAGGTGAACTTGTTTTAGTTTAGTGTGTAAATCCTGTTGAGATGCAGGTAAACATTTAATATAATTACTATTTATTCAATTAATTATAAGTTATTGAGTCAGGATGCTGTATTGACCTTTTCACTGACTGTAAGTGGTACATGTTTTCATCTGGTTTATATAATATATTTTATTATTATTCAATTATACTTATAAAACAAGGTAATTTAACTTCATTAAAAGCAATTAGGGGAAAAAATGTACAACGTAATTCCATCTTTTGCACATGTGCAGACAAATTAAATATTTCGTTTGGTTCATTGAATGTTAAATTTATTAAAAGTTAAGATACAGGAAAAGCTAATTTGATTGTTTTGATTGTTTAGATTTGAAGAAATAATTTTAGCACCAAAAACAGGAAGTATAAATAGCTCCATTCTAATGCATCTTGAAAAATTAAAGTAAATTCTAATCAAAATAATTATTCTGCAAGTGCTTAAAATATAAGTACATTCAGTTTAAAAACATACCGTATATAATATAACATACCCATATAGATTAATGTGAATCACTGAATCATTATTGAGCAGGAAAAAAAAAGACACAGTGACGTCACCTTACAAACAGCTGCCAAAAAAAAAATCTTTATTCAGTTGTAACCAGACGTCTCCAGAACCTTCTGTTCACAGAGCGGTTCTGGAGAAAAGGTCCGAACCGTACACAGAGTCAAACAACAACAGCACCAGAACGCGAAGTGTCAGAAAAGCACCGTTTACAACAAGAACCAAGTTTCTACACGAGGAGGAGAAAAAAGAGTTAACAGTCAGTTTGCATCGAGAAAAATCACCGAATAATCATAGAATCCATTTAATGCTGTGAAAAAAAATAGAACAGAACATCATTGGTGCAACATAAACCATTTGTAATAGAGCAGATACATATTGTGAGTGTTCTGTGTAGCGTGTGTGTGTGTTGGTAATAAAGAATCCCACATATCAGGGACTGACCCTGATGACTGTTCATAGCATAAATTTTAAGGAACAGATTGTTTATTCGTTTCCTTTCCAAGAGTTAGATGAGAGGACTTTGTGATATTCCAACACATAATCCCATAAACGTTTATTTAAAATGACAGTTCACCCCAGCATCAAAAATACATATTTATCCTTCTTATCTGTGCAGCTATTCATCCATTGAGATCATTTTGGTTTCATCCAGAAAGAATAATAATCATATTGCTGTTAAGGTTTTTATACATATATATATATATATATATTTCATGCTTTGAGCTTCACAAGCTGAGTGCTGTTGAGTTCTGTATCGAAGAGAAGGCAGATCTAGATGTGGAATTAGCTCTACAGGTAGGAAGGAAAAAATAGAATTTTAATTTTGGGGTGAAATGTTCATCAATCGTGTGAACTAACTCTCAGCCTGAATACCCGAGAAGCTTAAACAGTTTGCAAGGAGCAGGGAATCATTCGTGATTCATTTATTTTCTCCCTTCAACACCGACACAAAAGGAGAACTGTGAGTTCCGTTGTTCTATACATCAGGCCTTGATGACCCCATGACCCTGCTGCAAGACGAGCTTTGTGACACATTTCTGTTGTCGCACAATCTTGTGGTTTCTAATCCCAAAGCCGGGTTCTGATCCTCCTTTTACTACTACGGTGATTTCTCTCGTTCCCTTTAGAGTTTTTAGATGTGATAAGATGTTTCTCTCGTATAAAATCCTCTTCTCCCCCCGCTCCACATATTTCTTTGTCCTATTTTTTTTTTTTTAACCCTGTGCGCCCTCACGGCGAAGGGAAAGCTACGGATTTCATGGACGGCAACGATTCTTATCAACCCGAGGTCACAGATGGAGCCGCTCCTCATCAATTATTCAAAGGCTCGGACACGTGCCGTACACACGAGCGGCTCGCCGCCGCGCCACCGGCGTATCCCGCTCCTCCCGTCATGGCGACATCAGCACAATCTCTGCACCGCGTCATGTGACCTCATGGTTCGTTTTGGGCATCTGATGGAGCGCAGGGCACCGCGGATGCGAGTGTTGATGCAAAGCAGGCGAGGAGGCTGCGGCTGGCGTGGAAAAATGACGGCGGGGGGGGGGTCATAATGCTCTGTCAATGTATAATGTATGAGGTATGACGGTTTGCACATTTGAAAGTGTGCGTTTACGGCCTCAGGAATGGCTTAAGCAGGCTGTGTAGGGAGCGAAGGTGCACACACACACACACACACGCACACACACACGCACAAACTCACAGTAAACAAATACGAGCTTTTGCACTCACACACACACAGACAAACAGGAGGAGGTGTAAATGCTACATTGAGCAGATGGGATATACCTCGGGCGGTCACTGGAAAAAAACACACTCCATCATCTCACAATGCACACACACACACACACACACACACACAAACACACACACACACGGACGCTTTTTGACCAGCAGCCCGGTGAGACGTGGAGCTGCCTCCGCGCGGCGAGCTCTTCACATCACGGCGGGATGAGACCCGAAGCCACGGGGACATATGTTCAACAGCATGGACTTGTATCGCCCCGATGACATGATCGAACACAGTTGGCTTTCACACCTCTTTCACAGCACGTGTGTGTGTGTGTGTGTGTGTGTGTGTGTGTGTGTGTGTGTGCGTGGGTGTGTGTGTGGGGGGGTTTGCATTGTGTAACATCAGCTTATGCATGCACGTGGCGTAATTCCTTCCAACCTAAAAAGGTCTCTCTATAGAATAAAACACAGGCGACAGATGTTTGCAGCGGAGTTGCATATTCAGAACCACCCTGTGTGATAAATAATGCACACTGATACAAATGCTGCGGTTGTTTTGATAAAAGGTGGATTGAGGAAAACAAAAAAATTGAAAAACACGAGCAGATTTCAAGACTGTCTGACCTAATTTTTCTACATCAGCTGTCTTCAACCGTTCATCGTCTTTCTAATGAAAACGTGCCACGACTCACGATGACCGATGCCACGCTGCAGCTCATCAAGCTGTAAACTAGAAGTGTTTTCTCCAGATTAATGTACAACAGGCTGTGGGTGGTAGTGATAGTGTTCGCATTAAAGCAGACAGCGATGGAGATATGGCCGACTAGTGGTGAATAGAGTTAAATGACACAAATTGGAGGAGAAACATTAAGTAGGATCACGGTATGGATAGGACAGGATCTGCTTCTCATCCAGACCTGTCCAAAAAAAAAAGTGCATTTTAAACACTTTTAACTAACTCGCCTGTTTGTCCTACGCTGGCGATTATTTGCTTTCTAGTCCAGTATGAGTAAAATGGTCTTATTCCACTAGCAGATAATTTAGCTTATTGTAGTTTTTCTAATAATGATTTGGGTCAATATATGGCCTTAAGAAAACAGAACTAACATTTCTTTAAAATAAAGCTTAATAATTTAAAGTGAATTTACAGTTTATTTCATTTATATTAAAGCGGTCGCTGTGGCTGTTGTTATAGGGAATTGGAGCAAACTGCAGCTTCCTGCAGCTCCACAGATAAACCAGCGTCATGTTTATTACAGAGGGAGGGTTATTCATCTTCTCATTAGTGGTGGACTCAGACTGTTTGAGGGTCAGGGGTGAAAACTAAAACAAGGAGAAAATAAAAAAGGGAATCAGCTGTAAGCCAGGGGGGGGCAGCAGGAAGTGGTGATGCCTGGTGAGAGGGCGCCTCATCACGTTCAGTCACTGGGAAGAAGCTGAGAGGACACTCCATCACCGAACGCTAGAGGGCGCTACCACGTTTTTATGCTTCAAGAGGGCACTTTCGCTGTGTTGTTTTTCAGACATGAGCACACTGAGGAAGGCGTATGGGTTCTGTATCGCTGCTTTTCATCTTATTCTCTGCAGAGAAAGCGGCTGAAATGTTCATGTATGAAAAGGTTAACGAAGCCGACTGCGTCAAATAATCAAATGATGCACGGAAACGTTTATCAATCATTTCCATTTAGAGGCTTTTAAAGGACATAAAAACACAACATACTGAACCAGGAAAATGATTTATCTCTCGTTTTGTTTTTTACTAATCACTGTGTTTAGAGGCCAATTAACGGGGACCGGCAACAATTAGGATTCATGCTGCATCTTTTTCTTTTTTTTAAATTTTAAACGCATGTTTCCAGCGACGCGGTCCGAGCGTCTGGCGGGACGCAGGTGGAGGAAGTTATAATTCACGTTTCAGACCCCTCCACGACGGCGAGCTGCGGGCGCTCGGCCTCCTCCGGTGATTCGTCTTCCACCGGCGTCCCGCCAGATTCTCCCAGGGAAGCGGCAAACACACACACACACACACACACACACAGCCGGGATAGAGACAGATTGTTCTGTGGCGGCGGGGAGTCGCAGGGACCCTCACACCGCTTGTATCTGGATTCAAAGGTCCCATATCACACAAAGTGAGATTTGACTCGCTTTGTTTGATTCACAAGAAGGTCGCGCCGTTCTATAAATACTGTCCCAAAAAAAACGCACCGTTAAAACTACACCACAATCACATCCTGTTGGATATCAACCTTTCAAATACAAACCGGTAAAACGGAACAATATTGGCCTTTTAAGAACATGAGAGAGGAAAAAATGCAAATTTGTCTGTTTGAACAGAATAAAGAGGCTGCTCTCAGCCCCAACAACGGCATGAATAGAGCACACTTATTATATAAAGTCCATAATTCCCTTATTTGCATGCACATGCAAGTATTAAAAAGACAGTCAGACCAGAGCGGATGGCGTATGTATATGTATACATATATATATCTATATATATATCTATATATACTGTTAACAAGTGTAAAAGTCCAGTGCGACAGTCTGAGTTGTTGAGGTCAACAGATTGTAATCACCAGGGCGATGCATATTCAAGGAGCTTTCATTCGATTAATATTCTAATTGATTGTGTCCAATAATAGAATTCAGGCTGATGAGTGTGTGTTTTTTTGCTCCTTCACTCCATCTGCCAACACCTTCACACAGAAAGGTCCCTGTGAAAACCAGTTAGCAGCTCGGCGCTAAAAGCGGATCCTCTCACGGCCCCAAACACTTTCTCGTCTACGCGCCCTTGTACTGAAAAAACGGGAACGAGAGGAGTTTAGGAAAGCAGAGAAAAAACGTAGTTTTACAAGTTACATCACAGAGTAGAAAAGTGGTTCTGAAAGTTCCTCGCAGCGACGTCTTTCAGGGCCAGAAACGGGGCCCTGGACACGTCTTCATATCACAAATCTGTGACTTATTCCAGGTGAAGGAACAGAACTCTGACTAGTGCACCGGAACATTCCACACGGAGCTCATCAAGGCACATTCAGGACTCGCGTATTCCTCCTCAATCACAATCAGACCTACGACTTCTCTTATCGGGCAAACCCGCAAAGTGTTTCCAGAAGCTTCCTCTTCCTCCTCCTCCTCTTCCTCATTTTCCTCCTCCACATTCCACAGTGAATGAAGGGTGGAGGACCCCCCCTCACCCCCACCCCCCTCCTCCTCCTCCTCAACAACAACACAAACCGCTCCGCCACCGGCAGCGGATAATAACGCCTGAACCTGCCCGTCAGCGTGGTTGCCGTGGTAACCCGTCTGCACGCGGGGGTCAGACAGGGCGACGCTGGGGTGAACCGAACTCTGCCCCCAATCACTTTCTCCGTGTTCTTTTTTAAGTACAATTTAAAACATAGGATTCCTTTTTCCTGCTGTCATAGCTTTTATCCCCTGTTAGGTGTGTGTGTGTGTGTGTGTGTGTGTGTGTGTGTGTGTGTGTGAGGGGAAGCCTCTGCACTAAAGGCGTAAATTGCCATTAGTCTTCTGCTGACTTGAAAACCTGGAAGCAAGTAGGAATTCAGCGAGAAAAGACACTGACACACACACACACACACACACACTGATACTGATAGTACTATAGCTTAGATATACTGTACTGTAAATGCAACTGTATATACTGTAGCATATTTATATATTTATATATTTATGTGGGTGATATAAAGTCTAATAAGTGTCAGCCTCTTGTCACAAACAAGTCTTGTCATGAATGAAATATTAATCTCAGTGAGGATCGGCTGCATAAAGCAGAGATGCTGATAAAGCTGTCAACACATGAACTGCTGTTAAAGCCATCACCGCTCAGTAGATAAACTGGACATTGGTGTGTGTGTGTGTGTGTGTGTGTGTGTGTGTGTGTGTGTGGACTGAGGGTCCCTCGTAACTCATAACAGTTGATTTTTTTTTATACCTTCCGTAAGCAGAATAATGCTATCTTGTTTTATTCAGCGTATAAATCATGGCTGAACGCTCGGTCCTTTAATAGGCAGCAGCGTGGGGGAGGTGGGGGGGGTTGAGGTGGTTGAGGGGGGGTTACACACCCAAGAACAAAAGCCAGACCAGCCGTTCCAATTGAGAAGAAAATAAATAAATAAGAGTCCTCATAAGTATTCATACGGCTCTCCTCCAGCAGCCAGGCCGCCTATTGTGGCTCTTTGATGCCACTTCTGATTCTGCTGCGTGAACACATGTTTGTGACGGCAGCCGCTTACCGAGCCGCTGCTTTAGCTGCTCCGCTCCCAACGGAGCCCGGCACCCGGCGCCGCTCCGGTACCAACGGAATCAGGAGGACGCCGCCATCTGGAGGGTTTGGCAGAGCGTCAGGGCCCGGAAATAAAAAAAACAAAACAAAAAAACAACGCGGTGTTACCCGAGGATGAGGATTTAAAGTTTGATTTTTTTAAACTCAGGGCTTCCATGTTTGCAATACTACGATCTTCGTGGCAAATGAGCGAAATGAAGCCCAGCGTGATACAGCTGGGTTGTCAATTAAAGGGATCATTGGATTTTTGAACATTTGCCCAATATCATGATTCCCATAGTCAGAGAAAAACGTCTGTACAAGCTGTTTCCAGACTCGCTGCTATTGCACAGCTAATCATATATATATATAAATATATATATATAAATATATATGTATTTTTTTTAGTTTCCGCTCATCAAACTTTCGCAAATACACAAATCGAGACGACGAGTTCTGACCCGAACATTCACCACTTTATGAAACCATAGCTGTGACACTATATTAGACACTATACTATAAAACGCAAAGGATAGTGAGAAACGAAATTTCGATTCCTTTGTATGTCAAGTACATGTGAAGAAATTGACAATAAAATTCACTTTGACTTTGACGTTGATATTGACACGTGGAACTACTTTCTTCAGTCAGCCACTGGGCGGAGGGACACGGCGCGTCACTCCACCTGTTGCTATAACTATGGGAATCATGTTCAGAAACGTTGAACTATCCCTTTAATCATTAGGAAATAATACATTTATGGCATTCAGCTGCATGTTTAATTGTTGGTGTTTTATCTGGAAAGGCCGCCATGTTTTCCAGTAGCCTAGAACAGATATTATAGAGACGCTCATTAATGCTTTTCGTGGCCACTTTGGCTTCTCCTAAATACTTGTGGTACCAGTAGCTGGTTGTGATGTACAACCTCACTACACAGCTTATAATGGTGAATAGTGATTATTTCTGGTTTCTTCTTATGATGGTAAACTGAATAACTTCTGGCTCGTAGACTGTTGGTCAGAATAAAAAAAATAAAGATGTTTGAGGTTGCAAACTGGGCGGGGGCGATGCATTCACTGACTGGTGTCTGGACACTCGGTAGACTTGAGGCAGGGTGTTTTTTATTTTCATGTTCTACAGCATGACAATGTGTACAAAAAACTGGAGTTAATAGATGAGGACACATGGAAACAGCACTGCATGGTTATTATAGCACCTCCATGCCCCCCCCCGACAGCACCGGTGTGAATAACACTACAATACAGACCCGGGCCCAGTGTTTGTGGGAGCACCTTCATGCTGCCGGCGGCAGTAAATGGAACCAAGATGGCGGATGGTGCGAGGGTGGAGCCAGGACGCGGTCCACCAACAAACCCCAGGACGGAAACACGGCGGCAAATGTGCCCGATATCTGAGGTAATTTGGAACAACCCGACACACGGGGCGTGAGATGACCGTCGCATCCAGAGCGTGATAAAAGAACCGGGGGGGGCGGGGCTTGTTCCTGGACGTAACCCCGGCAGGATCCGGATATTTTCCCGCGCGCCGACGGGAGGAGGCGGTCCGAGCACAAACAGGAAGCACCGCAACGACGGGGCAAAGGGCGGTGGGAAGTGCACACAGTTGAGTGGGGGGGGACAACAGCAAAATAACAAAAAAAGCAAGGATGGTCTGGTTAGTCGTGGACACGACTCGATAGAAATGGAGGTGTTTCTGCTCCACACACGCCGCCCTGGGGGGTCCTCCCTGTCCACACACACGCCAACACGTCAATCAAACTAATTGCAAGTGTGCCTGCGTGACACCAGGAGACGGGAATTGGAAATAAGATAAAGGTTTTAATCAAGGGAGTTTTTTTTTTTTTGTTTGTTTTTCCCGACTGCTAAGCAGCAGCCGTGGCGGCGGCGGCGTGACGTGAAGGAGCCCCAGGCGTCGGCATGCGGGTCACGCTTGGAAAAAAAAATAAAATAAAGCATATGAAGCTTGGCTTGCACTGAAAAATCATGCATGGTTACAACACCCTTACGAAAATTAACCATGGCTTTACCATGGGAAATACCGTGGTTTTACCATGGTTTTTTGGGTAACCATGGTTAACCATGGTTTTTTTGTGGTAACCATGGTTATACTATGGTTTTTATGTAGTAACCATGGTTCTACCATGGTTTTTGGATACCATAGTATTACTATGGTTGGTTCATGGTACTTCCAAAAACCATGGTAGAACCATGGTTACTACATAAAAACCATAGTATAACCATGGTTACCACAAAAAAACCATGGTAAACCATGACCCAAAAAACCATGGTAAAACCACGGTATTTCCCATGGTAAAACCATGGTTAATTTTCGTAAGGGCATCCACACAAATAAAAAAAAATCCTTCGGCAGAACATGAAAACAAAATTCATAAACAGTATATTTATATATATATATATGTATTTATATATGAAAAAAATAAAAACAGCCAAATCAATGTCTTCTTTTGCTTTGAATTTAAACTCCAACATGGTTTTTCTTTATGTATATATAGATTTGTCTTATTTTCTTAAACATAATACGTTCACGTAACACAATGGCTAATCATTTTTGAGATAATCTAAATATTTCTTACTGAAATATCCATGTAATGACATAGAAGAAGCACAATGATTATTTCCCCCCCCAAAAAAAGTGACTTTTAAGGCTATCCCTATATCGAAAACAACAACGGTGAATTATTTCCTCACGCCGCGCCCTACGGTGGCGAAGTAACAAACATGGAGCTCAGAGAGAAGACGAGAACTACAGAACATTATACATGGACAGAAGGAGACAAGTAGAAACAAGTGGGCAAATATATAGCTCAGATTCTCAGGTGCGGAAGTACTGTATGAAAC
This sequence comes from Eupleurogrammus muticus, assembly GCA_036785175.1. Taxonomy (NCBI): domain Eukaryota; kingdom Metazoa; phylum Chordata; class Actinopteri; order Scombriformes; family Trichiuridae; genus Eupleurogrammus; species Eupleurogrammus muticus. The sequence continues at coordinate 18,514,757 of JAYKQN010000020.1, forward strand.
GGGCGAGCGTGTGAGTTTATTAGCTGGTGTTGGTTGTTTTTTTTTTTGAATAATTCTGGTGTTTTGATGACCCTCCGCGAGAGACAGAAACGCCAACGAAGGGGCGTCCTGCGTTGCATTCACGTTTCAATTAAAGGTCCCGTATCGTAGAAAAATAAGATGTTAATTGCTTTTTTTTTTCTGATATATAAACGCTGTCCTGTGTTTCAGAACCCACAGAGAAATACAACAAGTCTGTGAGGAGAGGTTCATTAATAAAAATGCTCCAGAGCTCAGGAGAGAACATGTAAAACTGAACCTGAAGCTACGATTACATATGAAGTGGTGGATATCACTGCTTGAATTAGGGGTCCGATAGGGGACCTTTAATCCCTGAACAGAAGGAAGCAGAACGCAGCCGCAGGTGACGGCCCCCGCTGGTCCGTCAGCGCAGAGGGAACATCTGTAAACTATTTGGCTTTGTGATTTTTGCTTCCTGCCTTTGAGCCATCTTGGAGGCTGGAATTACAATACAAACATTCTGATAACCGTGTTTTCTTTTTTTTCTCATTTTGTCGTTTTTTTTGTCTTTTTTTCATTTTTTAAACCAATCACACACAGTTACAAAGTTATGTGCAGATCACATGGACTCGAGAATTTCTTTTTTTTTTTTTAAAGTCCGAGCCAAAGCTTCGCTCGCGTGACGTTAAACAACGAAAGGAGTGACCTAATCAAGTGCTTACAACTTTTCCCACATTTCTCCCAAAAAAAACTCTAATAATGGATTTTAAAAATCAGGGGTGGCCGAGCCTGTACTTCTGCTTATAGCTGGTAAAGTGGGCGTAGACGGTAACACTTTCACCTCCAGGTAACCACAGGCGTTATCAATATACACATCAGATATAAACATACAGTGCAAGTGCCTCACTTTTGGTTTGCAGCCCTCCTCCTTTGGTTATCTGATCATTATTCTGTTCCCTTTGGGAAGAGGAGGGGGGCTGATGCTTAATTCTGTTATTCGGCCTCACACTGCTGGCTGCAGGCTTCCAGTGCTACCAGCAAGGTTCACACACCTTCTGTAGCAGGTGGTTGGTTGGTAAACAGTCTTGGTTTTGCCAAAAAAAAAAAAAAAAAAAAAGAGAGATAGATAGAAAACAGTAAACATGGCACCTCAACGAAAAACCAAAAACATTAAGAAACAAGATAAAGAGTTTTTGGTTGCAAAGTTGTCATGTGAGATGAAAGAGGAAAAAGCTGTTGAGAAAGTGAAAGTGCTGTGTACAATATAGAACCAAGTTTTTAGCTGCTGTTTTTTTTTTTTGCTTTCTGTAGAATCGCATCCCTGATAAAAAAACAAAAAAAAAAAACAGAATGAATCGACTGGGTCCTGTGTGTGTGTGTGTGTGTGTGTGTGTGTGTGTGTGTGTGTGTGTGTGTGTGTGGTACATGGCGTGGTCCGTCTGCTTTCCCTGACTGTAAATTGTATTTTCTTATGTTTTGTTTTTGCATCGCTCATCTCTGCGTCCTGCCTCCTCCTCCCTCCCTGTCTACCTCTCTTTCCGGTACATTCCTGCTGGGCTGTCAGGAGTGAAGGACAGGTGAGGTCTGTGATTTAAAAAAAAAAAAAAAAAAAAAAACCTCAAAAAAGTCCAGAAATAAAACGAGAGATGAACAACAACAAAAAAAAAACAGCGAGCGTTACCTCCATGCTTTTTTTTTTCTCATAACTTTCTTCAAAAAACTTCAGCAAAGAGGCCCCATTCTTCCTTAGGATAAAAAAGTGAAGGTTTTTCTTTTTTCTTTTTGACAAAACACACAAAAAAAGCTTCTTTTTTTTTCTCCTCGACTAGACTTTCCATTTAAAAACCAGAGCTTTACAAAACATAGAAAGATGCAACACTGAACCCAACATAAAAACGGCAGAAAATCTCAGATCTATTTCTCTTTTTACACGGATTTAGCTGCACTGGGGTTTTCCCGATCTGGGAATGAAGGGAATGGCGAGGCAGTACTGGGAATCCCGGACGGCGACGCAGAAGGTGATCCTGCCGTCGACGTGGTTCCCTCTCCGACAGCTGGAATGGTTCAGTGGAGCTGAGGGGGGCGAGGCCGGAGCCGTTGCGATTTCTTGAGCCGAAGAAAAACCAAAATGCATGCAAAATGACGCCCCTCCCCCCCTGTTTCCCCCGGCAGCGGCGCCGGTGGCGTGGCGCCCTCCGCTCAGTCGGTGAATCTCTGGCAGGCCTTCTTCCAGCGGCAGGCGGTGCACCACATGTCGCGGTTCTCCATCCCGTACACCTTGCGGCACTTCTTGCCCTCGCCGCGCACCTTCCGACTGGAGGAAACGGAGCAGGGTTACAATCGTCATGACAACGGTCATCGATTCTCTATAGGAAAAGTTTCTCTTTTAATTGCAGCGTATTACTTCAAGACGCGTTCACAGACCCTGAGAAAATCAGTACAACTTTTAAACTTAAACAGTAATGCAATAGTTTTACCTGTTAACTAGTTACTGTTATGGCTCTGTATATAGCCAAACAGTGCAATACATTTATATTTATACTGTATATACTGTTTGTTGTTTGTGTTGTTTATACTGTTGTTTATACTGTTTTTAACTTCTTTCAATGCTGCTGTAGCACTGTGAATTTCCCCACTGTGGGACAATAAAGGATCTATCTATCTATCTATCTATCTATCTATCTATCTATCTATCTATCTATCTATCTATCTATCTATCTATCTATCTATCTATCTATCTATCTATCTATCTATCTAGCTAGCTAGCTAGCTAGCTAGCTAGCTAGCTATAGTGGAATAACTGAAATAACTAGTAACTATTTTCCAATGTAAATACTTTAACTGAGGCTTAACAAACAGTACCAGACAACTGACAATAAATCACTATAAATGAAGCAGCTTGGTTTGAGCAGATTTACTAAATCAGAACTAATAAGATAAGATAGATAAGATGAGACTTTATTGATCCCACAACGGGGAAATTTGCTTGTTACTGCAGCGTACGAGGTAAAGAAAAAGAAGAGAAAATAAAAGCTAAAGAAGATAAAAACTATAAAAAAATAAAAATACTAAACACTATGTACAAAATTCGTAGAATTTGTATACATAGTGTAGTGTACATAGTGTGTATATACATACATACATGCACATACATACACTTACACACATATTTCCATATTTGCATATATATACGCACATACACACGTACACATACATAGCTAATGCATACTTAAGGTGCAGGGTGTGTGTGAAGAGAAAAATCCTGATATATTTCTAATTCGTGAGTCAATATTCCATGTTTCATCTCTACCACTATGTTATTTTAAACGGTAAAGTTGTAGAAAGTCATGTTGGATGCCTGAGCTGTTAATAATAATCATCATCATCATCATCATATCCGATGTTTACGTCCGTTAAAGAGACTTTTCCTTTACCTGAGGGCGGCGGTGGCTCTGGGTGGAGACGACAGGACGGCTATGGTCTGTGTACGCTGTTCGCCGAAGCCCAGGCTTTTACTGGGAGACACCTGCAGGGGGCGCACACACACACACACACACACACAGCGGCGTCAAGTGTCTGCGTTTTTTTCTAGGCGTTTTATCGTTTTTTTGGGGGTTTTTTTCTCACCGTGTTCCCGGTGAAAGTGACGGGCGGCGACTGCCAGGAGATGCTGAAGCTGGAGCTGTTGGTGGGGGTGAAGCTGGTGCAGGCGGAGCCCGGAGAGTTGCTGCTGCCGCTGGACGGGATGGACACGGGAGCCGTGGCCTGAGGGCACAGGTCAGAGGTCAACGTGGTTTCATATTCCCCCCCACTCTGCTGTTTCATTATCATTCTGAATCCACCGTGGTTTTACTGCTGAGCTTCTCAGTATTATGCTTTTTCATATTTTGCTTTGCAATACCTTCTGCGCTTTTTTTCATTAAAATTAAAACTGCGTTTCACATAAGAAGCATTGTTGTCGCTGAGGTTTGGATGGAATTAGGAGGCTCTGCTTCTCCAGGGATGTGCAAATACTGTTATATAAGAGCAGGATAATTCTTTGACAGGTCTTTATCTGAATGGCGGTTACGCTCCAGGTCATTTTGTGCGCCTTAAAAATCATCACACAAATGTGTAGACGTTGGTGAGCCTCGTTTTGATCCGTGCTTTTGGCAGAAAATGTGTTGACTATAGGTATTTCTACTTATGTTGCTGGTAAAACATGTACCTCAACCTCAAAGACTCACAGATTAACATTACTAAATAGCTAGTGTAGATGCAGCAGTATTATTCTGATATGTAGGGTTTAAAACTATCTATGTCATTATATAAAGCAGATAATCAGTATGTGTCTGTACATTATTTTCCAGAGCATGTCTGACTGTTAAAAAAGTAGAATACAAAGGTTAATAATCAACAGGGCTGTAGCTTTCACTATTGTGGTCTATGGGGGGTTGTTGCAGTACCACTAGTGTCCACTGGGGGTAAACTGGCGCGCTGCTGAGAGGCGACGCCACATCCAGGTCCTAGAATACACCCATGGTGTGCATTTTGTGTGTGTGGCCTGATGAGTGTGCTGTGGCGTACAACAGCACACATCTCCATGTGTGCCTGTGTTCATCATCATATTATATGATCATAAACTACTAAACTAGTGATGAAAATATCACACAGTAAAACAGTATAAGACACTTGTCTCCTTCCACACCTGGTAGGCGTGGTCCGTGTGGATGAGGTAGAGCGCGCTGGGCGCCGAGCGGCTGAGCGGCGTGGTCCCGCCGGTGTGAGGCTCCTTGGCGTCGGAGGGCTGCGGCGGCCTGTGGGGGTCCGAGCACTGGCCGAGAGGGGGCAGCGGGGCCGGGGGGGAGAGGACGGAGGGCGACACGGGGGACAGACTGCTCAGCCCGTCGGCCACCGAGTCCGTGTTGAGCTTGATCTCGGTGTAGTAGAAGTCCTCCTCGTCGTCGCTGCGGTCCGAGTCGCAGTTACGCCTGAGCGAAGACGGAGGGAGATGCAGATTACGCCACGTAAATCACGCCTGACCCCGCCCCCCCCCCCCCCCCCCCCCCCCCTCCCTCTGCCCCCCGTTGAACATTAATGTCACTTCCCCGACCAACAAAACCTGTCATCTGCAGTTAATCAGCGCAGGAAAAGAGTGGCCTCAGTTTAATTGAATGTCAGTATGAATGTGTGAGCCATCCAATGTCATTGTTCCCCGCCTCGTTCATTTTCACACAAACACACACACACGCACACACACACACACACATCGCATTCAGAGCAGGACGTGTTACTGTGGCGATAACCCATCGGCCATTAATCTGCTGTTTTGACAATGAAGCTGGAGGGAGATGGAGGGAAAGTAACCCAGACGTTCTTGAAGCTCAGAGTGGCCTGGAGTTTGCCGTGTGTGTGTGTGTGTGTGTGTGTGTGTGTGTGTGTGTGTGTGTGTGTGTGTGTGTGTGTGTGTGTGTGTGTGTGTGTGTGTGTGTGTGTGTGTGTGTGTGTGTGTGTGCGCACGCCTCACCCCAGGTGGATGGTGCGGATGTGTCTCTGGATGCCGGCGGCCGTGCTCAGCACCTTACCGCAGTTCTTCCACAGGCACTTGAACATCACCTTCATGGAGTTCTGCAGGGAAACGACAACAAAAAACAGCGTAACACACACAGTCAGATGACATGAGCTCCCAAATGTTGCCATGGCGACGGGAACACATGTGGACCCTGAGCTAAGATTCGTGCTACAAAAAAACAGCCAGTTTTGTTTATGGTTGTTCCAGCTTATTTTTCCTCCTTGCACCAAACTGAGATAATAACACGTATTTGTTACGATGCAGAAGCTTGAGAGGATTAGGCCATGGTGTAAATTTGCACATTTGAAATGTCTATCAGCTAGATATTACAATGTGTCGACCAATTATACCAAGCAAAATTTGGTACTGAAGTAAAGGGCATGGCAATGTTATTGATCGACCTTCATTAATTGGAAGGACTTTATTTGAAGTCTCCTAATAAATGCTTTATAACACTTGTTATCAGCAGAAATGAGTGTGTGTGTGTGTGTGTGTGTGTGTGTGTGTTGCACCGATAAAGACAAAACACTTCAGTGACACACGTTCAGAACATCACAGCAGCTGTAACGTTTGAACATATGAAATGAAAGAGTAAAGAAAAAAAAGACGTTTCTATATGGAGCTGCTCTGAAAAAACTCTTTTTTTTATCAAATAACATTACATTCTCCGCTTTTTGTGAGCTGGTAAATTCTTCTGCCTGTTTTATCTGAAGCCTGAAATTATATCAGCGGCGTCCTACAGCGGCTGTGCGTTGTTTTCTTCGTGTTGGGTCTGCCCTGCTGCCTGAGCCGCCATCAATGTTCTTCACAGGCCTGTCTGTCAAAGTTATTATTGAGGAGGCTGATTCAATTTTGACAACATTTTCTCTTCCGCCTCCTTTTCAGAAATGCACACACACACACACACACAGCGATCGCTGGTCTGCCTTGCATTGTTTTGTGTTTAGGTAACAAAAGCGTGTTTTCTGCGTGTGTGTGTGTGTGTGCGTGCGTGTCCCTTTAAAGAAGCATTTCACAGTTAATTAAATGGGGAGCTCCAAACATTATTCTCTTGCCAAGAGAGAGGCGAGAGCACAATACAAAACAGATAATTTCACATGAAACCTTGGCGTTGCACATACAGTGTGTGTGTGTGTGTGTGTGTGTGTGTGCAAGTGAGCTACATAATTATCCAAGATTTTCATGAGGCTATTTTCTTTCCATTCTCTCACTCTTTCCTGCTAGTCCACCTTTAATTCTTAATATCCATAACTCCCCCCCCTTCCCCCCCCCACCGACACGTGAACGCCTCCCTCTCCGTGTCCTCCTTTTGTGATAAGTCCCCAATTAATAGAGTATGTGGAGCTCACCCGAGAGTCTTTATCGATTTCGAGAGGAGACACGAGGCCGCTAGGATCTTTATGTTTGCTGTAGCAGGTATTAAAATCATTACTGGCGGTGGATTGAAAGGCTGAGAAGTAATTATGAAGGGCAAATGTCTGGGGAGGACACACACACACACACACACACACACACAGATACACACAGAGGAGAGGAGGTGCTGGGGTACTGATAAGGGGAAAAACACAATGATAGCAGGGCCATATACATTTTAAATTCAATGAGAGTGACACTGTGCATGTGATGAGCTGTCAGTGGTGAAGTGATGAGGGGGAGACAGAAAGCGTGTGTGTGTGTGTGTGTGTGTGTGTGTGTGTGTGTGTGTGTGTGTGTGTGTGTGTGTGTGTGTGTGTGTGTGTGTGTGAAACTGCCACAGGTGAATAAGGTTGTAAGTCCTGTATCAGTCTTTGGGAATCTATAAGTCTATAAAGTCATCGGTTAATATCTCAGCACAGGACTAGTGCGCCTTGTGTCCATCTGACCCTTTCCTCAGTGAGAGATAAGATCTCCCTGTTTTCAGAGGAACGGCTGCGGTTCTCTCTGAAACGGCTTTGTGTGGTAATAAAAGAAATAAAAATGATTTTAAAAAAAACTCTCAAGGCCACATGCGGTCACGACCACACAACAAATCTTTTCTTTCTTATAAAAACTGTCCGGGGTTGAAACTCGATGCTGCTTTTTTTCTCGAGAAAATCGAGAGATGCTGCAAAACCAAATGGTCCACGAGTCCAAATTGTTCTGTGATAAAATTCTAGTAAACGGAATAGAGGAGTTTTGTGGATTTGCAGATGGATTGATGAGATAGCCTACAGCACATGTGTCAAACTCCTGGATGTGTCCTGGAGGGTCGTGTGGGTGCAGGTTTCTGTTCCAACCAGACAGTAACACCTGATTCTACTAATCAACCAATAGAGCCCTTGCTAAGGACCTTCATTAGTAGAATCAGGTGTTACTGCCTGGTTGGAACAGAAACCTGCACCACACGGCCCTCCAGGACCTGGGTTAGACACCCCTGGTCTACAGAATGGCAGAATTTTGTACTTCACCATATTTTAATTAAAAAATATTGCAATATAGAGTTTTTGTCATCCCAAGCCGAACATGCAGATTTGGATCTTTAGGTTTTTGGGAAGCAGCTATTTTCACTTTCTATCATTTTCCCCTGCTGATGTTTTGTAGATCAAATAACTGCTTGATAAAATAACATGAGAATTGCTGGGAGACGCGTCCCTCGTGGTTCACCTTGCGCTTGCGGGGGATGGGCTCGTCGAACAGCAGGCTGCTGCCGTCCTGCTCGTCCAGGCTGGGGTCCTCGGGCCCCGCGGGGCCCGGCCCGACGCCGCCCAGGCTGGGCACGCGGAACGGCTTGAAGCTGTCGGCGCAGAGCGGGGGGGACGGCGTGGAGGGATTGGACTGGTCGCTGGGGGCCGACCAGCTCCAGTAGCCCCCGGAGGAGCTGTTGCTGGACGGGGTGAAGGGGCCCGCCGAGCCGTTCTCCATCCAGGAGCCACTCAGGCCCTCTGGGAGGGGGGTAGGAAAGGAAAGGATGAAAAAGACAATACAATACATGGAGCTTTTTTTGTCACAAATATATCTGTGCGGGCGTCAGTGGGGAAAAGTCAAAATATTCAATTAAGTTCAGACAGCTTTTATTTATACTTCACATAAAAGAAGCTCTCAGCAGCTGCTGTCGAGTGTGACATAAGAAAACTGAGGTTACTTCTTCCTGTGTTGTGATTCCACAGAGACAGTGTCAAGGTCTTTTTCTTTTTTTGGTTAAGATCAGAGAAATGTTTCTCTTGAATCATCAGCTACAAACAGCGTTTCACTTTGTCAGGATGGAGGCTGGGGGAAACTTTGGAGTGTGCACTATGACTGTGTGTGTGTGTGTGATTGTTTGGTTTACACCACCACTCCTTTGTGTTTTACATCGGAGGAAGTGGCTCGTAGACGATAAGAAAGCAGCTCTGGTTTGCGTTTTTTGTTTAGTGGTGAAGAAAAGCAAATTTTATGATTGAATGAAGTGCTGATGATAAAGTTATTTTTAATTAAAACATCTTCACATGAACAAATTCTTTTTTGAACAATCATATATAACATAATGAGAACAAAAAGCCCCCCCCCATGGCAGTGGGCTTCGCTGGAATCACCAGTGTGTGATCTCCACCACGTGAGTATCAGGGCGACATCTGTAGGAGCGCGTTAAGACAAAACTGAAAACCCACTTTGTGCACGCGTGCATGGTGTGTATGTGATTTACATTCCGCGCGTGTGTGTGACGGTGATAACACGTGTGTGGAGGTTGGTGAATGAATGTGCGTGTGGTTGCACCGACTCTCTGAGCGGTTGCGTGTGACGGCGGTTTTACGGGGCACTTTGGATTCCCACCACCGCGGCGGTGAGTGGCGGGGATCCAGATCCGTTGTGTGTGTGTGTGTTTTTTTTTTTTCCCTGTGGATTTGCAGAACTATTGATGAGAAAGCCTACAGCATGGCAGGTGGCGGTAATTTATCAACCTGAGCTTTCATGTGCATTCTACAGATAACAGCTGTGAGGGGACGAGACGCCCGCGTGCAGCACAACATGCATGTCACACATTCTTTTTGTAGTGGTAACTTTTCATAAATTGCCGACATTATTAGGAAATCAGATAACTCAATAGATGTGTGATATTGCATCATATTGCAATACTTCCTTTCATGATAGGTTAGTACTACACGTGAGCCAAATATTGTTTTAATATAATGATAAGGCTAGGAGTTGGAAATGGATGGAAACTGCTGGCATAGATGAATTATCTTGCAATAATCATGATATTATGATGGTAAAAGTACATTTTTTTTTCTTGTCACACCAAGCAACACTAGGTAGAAGTAGCCTTAAGCTACTGCACTTTATTTATTGTTAACAACTTGGTTTAGGATTGTGTCGTCTTGTGCACTTGCACTTTAATGTTGTTCCATGTAAATGCATAGGATAGTAAGAAACGTAATTTCGATTCCTTTGCATGTCAAGTACATGTGAAGAAATTGACAATAAATCTAACTTTGACTTTGTAGCAGACTAAAACAAAGAAAACAAGGGAACAATACACAGTGAAGGTTTGTGGGTATTATGTCAGTGATTTAAGTATATTGACAGTAGAGTAGAGACAGTGACGCTGTGGTCACCAGCTCCTTAGCATTGACTGGAGCCAAGTGAAGTTAGCAGAAGCTCGTCCTGTTCAGTGTGTGAGACGCTCACCGCTGACTTTGACCGGCGGACTCCTGACCAGCGGGCTGGTGGACAGACTCGTCAGGACCATGGCGGCCGTCACCTTGTCCATGTCCACTTCCTCCTCCGACCGCCTGTCGAATACAGAAGAAGAAGAAAAGACTTTATTCTAATCCACTGAGAGAGAAAAGGGATTGTTTGGACATATGGCGTGTACAGTAGTGCTGAAACACAGTGTGTCTTCCTCTCTCTGAACCAGATGTTTCCAGACACAAAGCAGACCTTCTGGTCTCAGACTCTCTCTTCTCTCGGCTCTGCACACTGCGACAGAAGTTGCTAATTACATTCAAGATTGAGTTTTTTATTTTTTTTCCCTCCTCCTCCTCCTCCTTGTCCTCCGTGGGCAACTGATGCAATCGCCCCGACATTAGAAAAATCAACAACCCAACAGCTTGAAGGCTGCTGTGCAAAACAAAACACTTAACAGCGGCGGCGGTGGCGTTGCACTGCGCTAGGACTGATGTGTGTCTATGCGATTCATCATTGCTGTGTAGTACACACACCAGGACACACGGTTACCACATGCAACACACGTGTTTGTCTCTTTTCATTAGCACGCGACAAACACACACAAGCAGGCGTCTTAATCCTCTGCCATGTATTCCTCAGAGAGGGGAAATCCTTGTGATCAAAGACATGTCAATAGCTTTATTACTGACAGGATACCTACGCTATATCCACTCTATTAAGTTAACAAACTGTGTGTGTGTGTGTGTGTGTGTGTGTGTGTGTTTACTGTCCCTGAGCGAGCGTGTGGAAAGCCATTTGATCAAAGTCAATTCTATGACAATGATGAAATCTCCTGCCGCCGTGACAAACAAAAAAACAGAAAAAAAACACATGCCATCAGCCGTCGCTAAGTTCTGACGTCCTCTGAGCCTGAAACTGCGTCTTAATTGGTATTCACGCAGCACGGGCAACTTCTGAAACAAGCAACTCGTCTCACTTTGGCAATACGTGACAAATAAATAAGTTCCTGCTTTGTAGTGCGAGGATAAAGGATTATATAGGTTATGCGAGAAAATGTTTTCTTTCAATTTAACAACCATTCACTATTGACCCACTGGACATTTTTTGTTCATGATTGAATATATTAATAGTAAATAATACCTGTCAAAATGTTAATTAGGTCTTAAAAGCTCCCATATTTTCCACTGTTCCTGGGTGAAAAGTGAGCGATATCCCTCACGTTATAGCATCCCCAACAGATTTTATGAACCAAAAATCATCTCAATATAGTTTAATGTCTCCTCGTGCAGGCTTCCCTCTGGGGCGCTAGAACGAACAAGTCATTTTGTTTCTGTCTCATTAATTAATATTAATGAGCCTCTCCTCTGATTGGCCAGGCTGTGAACGGAGGTTATTTATTTCAAACGTACACCTTTTTATAATCAAAAAGCAATTAAAAATCTCACTTTGGGGGGACATGGGAGCTGTAATCAGGTCTTTAAAATTGATGGCATTTTTTTCTCCCTTAAGAAATAATGTGTAGAGCGGCCGCTCTGAGTATAGAGACTAGAGTTCTCACGCAGCCGCCGGTTCGAATCCCGCATCGGACGGCCCTCCTCTCTTTTCTCTCTCCACTGTACCATTAAACAACGGCGAAAAGCCAAAAAAAAGAAAGTCTGTTGTCCAGACCTTCGCCTGAAGTGTAGTTAGTAGTAAAAGCTTCAGGCGGCAAAAAAAAAAAACTCATCCAAAGTCAATAAGTGGAAGCGAAAATATGTGGATTTGCTCTCCGTGGTTCCAGGTGTTGCCAATCATCCAATCCCCCCTAACAACTTAAAAACCTGTGAGAGAATAAACTGTTTGACAATGGAAAAGAGATTTGAACTGCACCCACGCCGCAGCTGCTCATCCCATAATTGCACCGTACATAAAAAAAATAAAAGGAAGGAAAATGAACGAGTTTTCCAATGATATGAGAAACAATGCTAATAATACAGCGATAATAGAGATATGATCGACCCGATTTCTTTCCCTCCTTCTCCGGTTCAGAGAGACGAGCTACTGACAGACCTTCGTGCACATCCAAGAGTCGGAAAGCGAATGAAATGCCAGTTACTTGTCAGAAAAAATAACTCAAAATAGGATTTATAGAAGAGCGCTTCTGACTGGCTGTGTGCTGATTGGTGTCACAGCCATATCATTAAAAATGATCCAAACCCCGGTCTAAAAAAGACTGTCACTGGAACCAGGTCTGCTCTGCAAAGGTGTAAAAACTTCACACAAACTGGAGATATATATATATATATATATTCAGTCAGGCAGACATTATATAGGGGTGTCAATGCTGGTAGGGGTTGAGGGCCTGTATCTGCGAACCATGAGTTGAAGAAGTCTTTTTTCTTATCATCTGATTTTAAAAACAATATTCATCAAAAAAAATGTTGTGGCTCTTCTGGCAGATCCGTATATTTCCTATGTTTAAAAACACGTTTGTTTTAACAGCTTGTTATTTTTGCCAATTTTAAACGGTGAGTCAATTACAAGCCGGATGATAAACCACAAGTACACATACGAGTAATCATTAATAAATAATAGTATTTCCGTACATGATCATGATCCGTTGGACAATGAGTTGCTCTGTGGTTAAAGTTGTGCACAGAGTCGATAATTCCCCTGTAAATAAATCATAGCTGCAAAAATCAATGCGGGAGCTGCTTACTGTGTTTTGTAAGAGACACAATAGAGGGGTTGCTTGGGCTTGTGGGAAGGGAAGGGAAACAATGAGAGAAAGAACGAGGGACGAGAGCGCCGGCCAACAAAGAAACAGCCTCAGCCTCCATTAGCTGATGTCCAATTTATTACCCTCTCCACAGTTGAATATGATGTCATTACAGCCCGCACATAAATCACAGGAAGCAGCCGCGCACACAACTGCCACTTTTACCCATAACCCCCGTCCTACGATGCTGTAAAACCACTTCCTGGTCACCTTGGGAGGCCATCATGTGACTATATTATTTCCATGGCAACAGTGACAGACAGTAATTGCGCGTCGTCCGTGTCTTTTTTTTTTAAATCTCAGGCAAAAACACATTAGAGGACTAATAATTAAGGTTTGATGTACGAGAGGGAGCGGGAAAAGGGAATTTCCCAAATCACATTTGTCATTAGAGTCTTATCAAACATAGTTTCCGTCCAAGTGCTTATTATGGCTATAATTAACACAGGCCAGGAGTGTGTGTGTGTGTGTGTGTGTGTGTGTGTGTGTGTGTGTCTGTGTGTCTGTGTGTGTGTGTGTGTGTGTGTGTGTGTGTGTGTGTGTGTGTTAGAGAGACATGTTAAAAACGCATGTGACACAGGAGACATGGTGGGGATGGTTAATGGATTGGTAAGTGATTTCTGATAAATGAATTTCATATGTCGGGGTGTGTGTGTGTGTGTGTGTGTTGGTGTTCCAATATTCCTCCTTCACTAACTTGCAATAAAACATCTTCCCTTATCGAGACCCCCGAGGCTTCCTAAAAGGAATATTATCATGGACGTACAGCTTCATCAACACGAAACCAGGGAGAAAGTAAAGATCTTGTTCATTAATGCAGATTACTTCAGATATCTGTCATTTTATCTTGCTGCTGGCATTTCATTAAAAATCAGTTTATCTATTTTTTAAAGGCAGCTCTATGATCTGTTAATACATACACACAGCAGACATAATATTCAGAAACATTTAAATTAAAATGGAAAATATCACATGTATGGCTGCAACATATCAATTGTTTTTATTATACCTGTTGCAGTTTTCCCAGAGGTAAAGTTAATAATAACTTGGTTTGTTGCACCAATAGCCGCTTTGCATAGCAGCCATATTGAGTAAACACAGCTGCTGCCAACGATACGGAATAAGGTTCAAACAGAGTTGATATTGTGTATGTTGGCTCAGTGGAAAAGGCTCCACTCCACGAGATGGAACCGTAATTAGTATCATTAACACCTGTGTTTTCCTGCTGGTTCATGTCCACATGACGGCTGCACTGCAAAAACTGCAATTTGAACAGGTGAAGACATCTAGTCGTTGGTAGTAAGTAGAATCATCTTATTCCACTGGCAGATTCATATTATTTCATAGGCTTGTTTTAGGAAAACAAAGCTAGAATTTCACCTGTTAGATAATGAGAGCATCTTTTCTTCTTAAACCTCGGACAAATTATCAATCTAGTCGCATATAAATTTGTCAATTGGCTGATCGATTACTCAGCTGTTAATAAATTTATTCAAGCAGCCGGTACACAACCAGTCCAGTGAGTATTTAAGCTGTAATCACATGACAGATTTAATGCGGCCTCGTGCTTTTTTGCAGATCACCTCCTTCAACACGACGTCATAGCTGCAAACGGGCTCAACGATTTTCCGCATTAACAGAACTCGGACGTGTCTTCGCATCCCGGGACCTCGTCTGAGCCGTAATTCGCACGGTTCGATTTGAAACTTGATCACGGTGAAGGAGGAATTAGATATCAATACCAGTGAAGAGCTGTACGGAATCTCTCTATTTCTCTGTGTCTCTCTCTCTCTCCTCAATGCGTGGGACAGCCAGTGTCCAATTTCTTGCAAAACACTGTAGGCAGAGACACACCAACAGGGTTCAAGTTACACCGGCTAGTTTGACAGGTATATGGGAATGAAATGTGGGTCCACCTGTTTTTTTTTTCCCCCCCAACAAGTTTAGTCTGTTGTTTAATACTGTAGAAGTGCAAGAGGATACGGTTATCTTTTCAGATAAGGCATTCATGGAAGAACTATTTGACCTGGATGTTGATGGTGAAAGCAGATGTGAGACGGCCTCTGTCTTTGATTTCTTATCTGTGCCACATTATATTAAGCGTTCAAACAGATATTTCTTCATTAAAAAAAAAAAGGTTCACATAAATCAATTGCTCCTTAAATTTATGAGGCAACATGTTTCGACCCTGTCTGTAAATGTCCTTATCATCTATAGATCGTTGGTTATGTAATTGCCCTAAGTGTTTAGCCTCATTACACATCTTAAGGGCAACGCAAGGCATGAATATTAATAATTTTCTGTCCTCCCTAATTCTAACAATTATAATATTACTCCTATTTGAATTATATATGATGTCATAATGTGAACATACGTACATACATGTTTATTTGATGGGAATAGAGCACATTGATGAATGATTACTTCAAGGCGTCATCTCTAACTTGTTGAAGAAACAGCACTGCATCATCTGCATACATTATAAGGCTTAATGAGAGAATTTCCAACCATACTCCCTGTTCCACATCCATTTAACTGCATCGACAGATCATCCACGCCAACTCTCTGATGTTTGCATGGAGGCAAGCTACAAATCACGCCAGTGACGGCGCATAAACGCGTATCGTCCTTGCAATCTCCCCGGTGCCCGGACTACGAGGGGAGATGATGATGTCGAGCAATATCATTGCTTCCGGCAACACGCAATTAAAATGCACCTGTGCACCAGTCAAACGGGCCTGTAGCGGCAAAGCGGAGCGCGGACGTAATTGAACGTAGCTTCAAGGGTTGCACAATTAATGGCAATATTCAGATTAACGTAAACAATACACACAACCTTTGAGCATTCTTTCCGCGGTCTGTGTGTTGCTTGGCAACCATTCTATTGAATGTCACTGAAGAAGTATATTGCTCGGCTGATTAATGATAATTTGTTAACAATGAATTATTAAATTTTTTTTTGGTGCTGTGTATTTATTTTAGAAGATTTTGTCAGGTAATAACTGTTTCATAAAAGCAATAAGCCGTGCAAGGCTTATTATCCTTGTTGGGGCTTATTGCATGAATTTAATTGCATTTATATAAAATCTTGAGGAAAAAATATTAGTGCCAGAAAATGGTTGTGAATATTTAGGATTTCCTCTTCTAGACTTGTTCTCTGCATAACCTTTAATTACCTTGGATGAAGCCTTTTTATCTGCATGATGATATTACTACAGTAGCCCAGAATGGACAAACCAAACAATTCTCATACATGCTTTGTGTAATCTGCAAACTCACCACTAGGTGTCACCAGAAGCTATATACAGTTCCTTTAAAGGTCCCATATCATGCACTTTTCTTGGTTTTATTTGACATTTTGATACCCCTAATAAGATATATTTCTCATCTGTAAGTACAGAAATTCACCTTGTGCTATCTCAAGCATTCTGCCGGAGCTCCAGAAAGCACAGGTCGTTTTTTTTGTTTATCTCATAAATATTCAGGAGCCTCTCTGCTGAATGGCAGATTTTCACTCGGATGACTGAAACAAGTTTATAAATCTACGCCGTGTGCATTTGTTTGAGGCATGGGTCTTGTATAACTTGTATAAATAAACCTTATCTAGACTAAAGGAAAAACATGAACGTGGATATATGACTGATAGGGGCCCTTTAAACGGGAGGCAATAATATACTGTAACAGATCAAATTGTCATGTACCATGGAATAATAACCCTGTAAAACAAATAGCAAGCAGCGGAGTCCTTTTTTATCAAATTTGAAATATTTGGTGGCGTAGACGTTCAACAGTTTGCAATTTCCTTGCGAGTGAGACAGGCTACTTATCAAACAGAACAGAAGCTAAGCTAATGAGGGAAAACTTCAGCCAAGGCCACATTCTTGAAATGTTCAGATGAAACACATCCGATGCCCCACATGCAGCCCATGAGGTGCAATCAGTTCAAGTATTTGTTACAAGCTCCCTCAGATTAAATGGGCCATGGTCCACCTTCATACATACAGCACACACACACACACACACACACACACTGTAAAGAGTAGCTTCAGTTTCACCAAAACACTATCAATCAGTTGTAATGAAGGCAGCTAGCTGAAAGGTGTGGTGGGTTACAGGAATTCCCCCTGAAACGCAGGCCTACGCCGCCAAGCACATCCCTCACTCCTACACTCGTCTCCGTCCTCCCCCTCCACGTCCTCCCCCTCCACGTCCTCCCCCTCCGCGTCCTCCCCCTCCACGTCCTCCCCCTCCGCGTCCTCCCCCTCCGCCTCCCTCCCCCTCCGCGTCCTCCCCCTCCGCGTCCTCCCTTCACCCCTGCCGGACTGACTTTGGACTCTCTCCGCCTGTCTCGCACCTCCTCCCGGCTTCCCCACCCACGCTTTTTTTTTTTTAAGCTTCTTCTGAGTTCTGTTGCTGCAGACCACACGGCTCGGAAAGTAAGCAAGAAGGATAGCGAGAGGGAGAGAGTGTGTGTGTGTGTGTAGCTGGGTATGCTAGTGTGTGTTAGTGTGTGTGTGTGTGTGTGTGTGTGTTTGTGTTGGCCCGTCTCCTCGGTGCTGAGCGCTGGACTATGATGCCTATTTCCTCTGCAATAAACTCCTATAAACCACGCCATGTGTTACCCCCCCCCCCCCCCCCCCACACACACACACCCTTTCCCCGATGTTATCAAAACCACAAAAGGAATCTGCATATGACACGCGGCTAACATGCATGAAGGGCAAAGCAGTAGATTGGCAGATGTGTATGAAGTGACACGGGAATTTTTCTTGGCTCGTGTGCATCGTTCAGCCTCTGGAGACGTGACAGATTATAGTTCTTTATGGGAAAACACTTCATACACTCAGATAAAACCAGCGCCGTGCAGCATAAAGGGGAATTTTACATTAGAACATTTTGCCCATTCAACTTGCTGTAAAGAGTATTGTTGCACATGCCTATGAGGGTGTGTGTGTGTGTGTGTGTGTGTGTGTGTGTGTGTGTGTGTGTGTGTGTGTGTGTGTGTGAGGACCAGCAGCTGCAGGCTCACGTTTGCTTCATTGCAAACACGGGCCATATAGAAGGATCCATTAATGTGGCCACAATAAGCACTTTGCTGCACGTGGAGAGGATGTCGTAAAACAATAAATTAAACAAAATCTTGCTTTGGCGTCCTCTCTGCTGCTTTTAAGGGCCTCGTCTTCTGTTTATTTATACACAGACAGAAGCAGTGTGCAGCGCGCCGCCATGACGTGGTTGAAAAACGTGACTTTTCCTTTGTGTTTCTTAGCGTGCATCTCGCCTGGCTAACACCACTCCTCGTCTCAAGGTAGATTGAGATTCTGTCTGGGAACCTTCCGTTAACTTCCTGTATTGGAAGCGTGTTTTATAAAAGCCCAAAGGCATTTATTGAGCGCTACGAATATCTATAAAATGCATATGTGCGTAGCTTAAAGCCATTTTTTCATAATAAAACTTGCACTCTTAATCACCTCAAACATACAACAAACCTCTATAGTTATCAATAGTCATCTATAGTTATATAGTTATGGTTTCAGTTATTCTCTTATGCATCTTTTTTTTGTGTGTTGGCATCATGTTAATAACTGGTTTATTATTAAATCCCAGTTACTGATTGATAATATTTTCAAGTTTTATGTATTAATTGTTGCCGAATTCAGAAAATTTGGACATTTATCAAGTGAAAATATAAAATATTTCCTTCTTCCTGTTTCTCCAAAAGAATATATCTGGGTTTTGGACTGTTGATGAGACGTGACGAAACATTTGAAGGCATTTTCATAGACTGGATTTTTCCAGAAAGAAATTGCCAATGGAAATAATCAGTATTTGCAGCCTGACGATTTCTACTTTTACTTAAATAAAAGCTTGGTTGGCAACTCTACAGGTGGTATCAGAGTTTAAATATGTTGAGATGGAACTGGTAATGTAATCAAACTGTTCCAGCACCACCCATACACACACACACACACACACACACACACAATCTGTTTTCCTCTGGTTTCTAAAGCGCACATCTGTTCCGGAAGCCACACACACATACAATCAAAGGGCCGAGTGGTCTTCCTAGCCATAACAACATATGCACTGGCCGAGCCGCCAGCTCCTTGAAATAGGAGCCACGGGCATCTTTCCCTTCACTC
The DNA here is from genome assembly GCA_036785175.1 of Eupleurogrammus muticus. Classification (NCBI taxonomy): domain Eukaryota; kingdom Metazoa; phylum Chordata; class Actinopteri; order Scombriformes; family Trichiuridae; genus Eupleurogrammus; species Eupleurogrammus muticus. The sequence continues at coordinate 18,533,832 of JAYKQN010000020.1, forward strand.
GAAGCAGCGCCAAACCTTCGCCAGATTTACCGTAGCTGCAGATTTACTGGGAACCGTAACCCAGATCCTGCCTTTAATCGTATTAAGACATCACCGCATTTATTATCAACTCAAATATCAGTGTTGCTCACTTGTTGTATTTAGCCTCAATTGCAATTATGCAGTATATTTTTTTTCTTGGTATGCAATGAAGACATGGATGTGTAGTGTATCTGTGTATCTGTTATATCCCCTATTAAATGATGGCTGAAATTTGGTAAAGTTTTATTACACAGGCCATTACTTTAATACGGTGACTATGTTCAACATGGTGTTTACTGTGAAAGCGAGAGGACGGGATGAGGCAACTTCCAGCCTGATAAATGAACCGTGGTAGATCGGCTTCTCTCTCTTCTTTAGGAAAATTTAAAACCAGACAGCGAAGCCTCGGGAGATTCCCGCGTTGCGGGGCTGCTGGATTTTCACTTTCATTAGCGGTGGGGGGGGGCAATGAAGACATCATTATGAGTCGTTGCAGACTTTCAAAGCATTAGAGATCAAAAACCAGGACCGTGTTCAAAAAAATTGCTTTGCACAGTTAATATCAATCAAACCCAAAGACCACAGACCACTTCTGATCAGACGTGAAATGAGTGACATCGGTAGAGTTTCCTAATCAGCTCTCAAGAGATGGAGAAAAAACTCACCTGTCTGCTGCCAACCTGCAAACTGCCTGACATCTTTCAAAGTCATATATATATATATATATATATATATATTCCTTGTTGCAGTTAATTAGCTGTTTATGCATTAGTTGTGTTTGAGTTGTCTTTTTGTCTTCTCTAAACACACAAATGTGTTTATACACATAAGTAAGTGTCTGTGCAGATGGATGCAGACACACACTGTTCGCGAGAGTTCCCTTTTTGTAAACAACACACACGTGCACACACTCCAAGCAGACAAGACACACACACACACACACACACACACACACACACATACACACTTTTCTTTGTGAACGCCCTCTGGTGAGACCAAAAAACAGGGCGTGGCATGCATTAGCTGGGCATAGGGCCAAAGACCCTCTGTGCGTGTGTGTGTGTGTGTGTGTGTGTGTGTTTTGCTTCCTGATGCGTCTGCAGACATTTGCAGCTGTACGGCAGCTACACGGATCTATTTGCAAATCAACAGAGCGTGTTTTCTTCTGCACATCCGTCCGTGTTTTGCCTCGCCTTTCGCTGCTCGCTGCCTCCAGTGCGCCAACAGTGGATGAGATACGTTTCATGCTATAATTATATAAATAAGGATGTCAACACGGACCATGTGACAAACAGCCTCTCGCTCAAATATTGTTTCCTCTGTGAGGAGTTTCATTAATGCTCCGCAGTATGTGTTTTACATCCATCCACACATCACACCTCTGGGAAACACAAATGCTTCAAAGTATAAAACAATTAAATCAGTTAGCCCGAATAAAGTGGTTGAAAGCTCTTTAATTTGTTCTGTTGTTGACAGCATGAAACTTAACATTCACGCCATCGTCTGGACCCGGCTAGTTGAGCTAAAGCCAGATAGATAAGACAAGTCGATTTTATCAATATAGCAGAAAATCGGAAATTTGCCTTGAGAGGGTTTTACAATCTGTGAAGCAAATCTGAATCGTTTTATAGGTAGAGTCACTGGGGCTGAAAAGCCCTGGAGATGTATTTATATATACCATAAGTTACAGAATAATACCTTTGGCGTTCAGTCACTTAACAGATCAGGAGTTTAATAGAGAACAGGTGATTAAATCCTTCTGGACAGGAAATGTTGCTCAGCAAAACTGGAAAAATATGATCATTTTACTAAACCGGTTTGACTACTGTATATTTCTCAGGGGGTCAGATTACAGTATTTTAGTTAAAAGTCTCACGGCTGCTTCTCCTGAGTTTTCCTATGCGTATTTTACCACAAAGTTTGACTTTCATGTCGTACGTTTTAGTTTTATCGACATTTAATCAATATAAGCAGAGAGGGTGTTCTTTAACAGTAGAGATATTTATATTTATATTTGGAACTGATTCTGCTATTTTTGGAATTTTTATAACATTAAGAATGTTGGTTTACACTCTTCTATATTAGTTGAATTTCTTTTTAATCAGTACAACAAATAAGCAGCAGCCGTACGTCTTGGTTATTCCTTAAAAAAGAAAAAAAAAATCTGCAAAGTTCCATAAAATGTGTGCACTGCCGCTCCTTTGGTTTCTCTAATAAATGAAGAGCATAAAACGGGCGCTCAGCCGCTTCATTGACACGCCGTCGCCGTGCTTTGTGTGAATGGACGACCTCTGAACCTGTGAGTAAACATGTCAACACGCAGGTGAACCCGCTTGTGTGCAGCGACACGAGACCACTGGGACGCAGGGGTGGTTAAGAGTATGAAAGAATGCTGTCTTCAGGTAGCGCGCGCGCGTGTGTGTGCGTAGGGAAGAAAAGCTGCAGGGTGGAAGGCCAGTCTTCAGAGAGTTGGAGTGTGCGAGTGTCAAGTTGATGTATATAAGTCCTGATTTCCTCTCAGAGACGGTTACCCCTTGAGCAACAGAGATGAGGGGAAATGATCATCATTGGCTCTCTCCGCTGCACTTTACCTTTTAATATGCCTTTTGATTGACACACACGCACACACACTCTTCAGAAGTGTGACCTAGATTTGCTCTATATGTTGGGATTCCTACATCCGTCTCACCCTTTGGGCTCGGGGTGAAAAACACTCACATACACACATTTGGCAGTTATGCCCTAGATTGGTGCTATAGGTTGGTGGTCCCACTTACAGTGTGTACCGGCCTCTGGGCCAGACACACACACACACACACACACACACACACGTTACAGTAGGAAGGCGAGGGGAACAGCAGGTGAAAACATTTGCAGGCTGCGAAACAAATAGTCAGATATTGGATGGAGGAAGATGACGAGCAGTAAGGTTGACGAGGGACAGTTTTTCCTTCCTGTTTTTACCTTTTTTCCAGCTCAACAAATTCAATTTAAATTCATACAGACTGACAGATGTGGGTCTGCAATTTACAGATCATTGTCATTTAGTTTATAGAATGTCATAAAAAAGTGAATAAGTGTTAGTTTATTCAGCTAGAGATACTTAATTCAGTTAATTTTCATATAGAACAACAAAGAAAATAGTCATATTTGACAGTAAAATCTTGTCATCTTCGGTAAAAAAAAATACAAAATGATTATTCCAGTGTGTATTATACACCGTTTTATTTGTGCAACAATATTAGCATGACTGCCACATGTAGATGTTGTATTTGTTTTACCATTAAGAATGAATAAAATCTCACTTCATTGTAAAGCCGCTGGCAGCATATTGATTCCCCCCCCCTCCCTCTCAAACAGCAACGGACCTGTGTGTGTGTGTGTGTGTGTGTGTGTGTGTGTGTGTGTGTGTGTGTGTGTCACATCTATCATACGCTGAAGGAGGGATTGTTGTTGGCCTCCCAGAGAAGATGACCAGCCGTGTTCCATCCAGAGTTCACACCTCTGCACAAATATCTCCAAGATTCGAGTTAAAAGTCCTTATGAGGATTATTTCTGTCTATACTGAAATCATGATCATTCAAACGATTTGATTATTTATTATTTACACAATGCATTTATTGAGCAGTTCCCCCTCTGAAGGAAAAAACACTTTTATTGATGAAGTGCCCCAAACATTAAAATAAGCTACAGATACGCACCTCAACACTAAACCCCTTTATGACCCATTACATCGATATGTTCTAAACGAATAACTAGGTCATAGTATAACTAAGAACAACAAGATAATCTAATGGATCTTTTAATTTCGTATGTATTGTATTCCTTACTTATCGTACAGATAAGGTGTTGCTATCACTCTGGGTTCATCGTGGTCATCTACTGTGATTGTATCAGCTTTCTTGTTTTTGTTCTGGGGTCAGCAGGGCCACGTGGAAGTGAATGTGTTGAATGTGTTGTATTGAATGAACATGTGCGTCTCTTTCAGAAATTGGGTAAAGATTGCTGTTTTACTTGTATGCAATGTCCTTGAGCTTGCACCACTTCAAGTTAAGACATATATGACTTAGTTTGGTAATAATTTCTTGACTTATTTTTCATTCTTGCTTTAGAGTTATGGCATTTATTGTTTTAATGGTGTGATATAAGTTTCTGTGCTGCTTGTAAATGTTGCACTGAAACTTGAGTTGAAGAAAATCATGAATGAAATCGAAATCTTATCATCTGCCAGAAAATTCACAATTCAATTAGATTGAAATCGTGATTAAATTTCAGTTATTTGCACCGCCTTAATTCAAGGTAACTGGTAACTTAGTCAAGCCTCCACTTTGAAAAACATGGTCAAACCAATGCTGTTTTGCGTCTATATTCCAGGCATTACGGTAAGAGCATAAAAACATTGTCAAACCAATGCTGTTTTGCATCTATATTCCTGGCATTACGGTAAGAGCATAAAACATGGATGGTCAAACCAATGCTGTTTTGCATCTATATTCCAGGCATTACGGTAAGAGCATAAAAACATGGATGGTCAAACCAATGCTGTTTTGCATCTATATTCCAGGCATTATGGTAAGAGCATATTAGAACTGGACCTAATGAATTTATCAATGAATGGAAAAAATAACTTAATGAAACAAAGTGAATAATTATAAAAATAATAAACAACGACTGTCTGCGAACAATATTTCACATGAAATTCTCTCCATCACACACACACACACACACACACACACACACACACACACACACACACACACACACAAACAGTGTAATGGGATTTCCCTGAATTGATGTTGCTGTATGCCCTAATGAGCAGAGGGAATACACAGGATCTCACTGTTCTAAGCTACTCTTTAGGCCGTGTGTGTCTGTGTGTGTGCACGCATGCACATGCAGCCTCTAGTATAAGTTTGTGAGTAAATGTGTCACTTTCTGTGTGATGTTTATACCTGTGTGTGTGTGTCCATGCCTGAATGTAAGCCGACAAATGAGTGTGTGTGTGTGTGTGTGTGAGGAAGAGCTACAGCGAGGTAGATGCAGAGCATCAGTATGTGTGGTGGGGAGGGGGGGGATCACTGATGCGAACAAAGGCAGCAGCTATGAGAGTCATGACGACCTTTAGAGCGGCTTGCTGGTAAATATTCTCTCTCTGCAGCCCCCCCCTCCTCTCGCTCTTTCTTCTTTTTCCCTTTCTTCCCCTCTCTTGCTCCCTACGCCCCCCCCCATCCTCTACCTTCATTTCTCTCTCATGTTGGATCAACGCTGTCCATCCATATGATGCAGCGGCGGAGTAAACAAAAGGAAGTGGCCAGATGAATGAAGCATCTGAGCCGTGTGTCAGAAACGGAGTAAAATGAAGAGGCTGACGGCGTGCAGCGCGGGGGGGGGCAAACATCAGAGGACGTCTTTCTCTCCATCATATGCCCTTGCCACCTGATTTATCCGTGTTGTGGCAGACGTAACCATTGCCGACCCAAAGCAGGGATTCAATTTCAGCGGCGTGGTTATGACTTATGGAGACGACGCTGCGCTCCATTCAAACCAGACTGAGCGCCCACGTTTGCAGAACGCAGCTTCGCACAAAACGCCCTTACATTTGTTTATTTCACCATAAATTGATATTTCAAAACGGATATTTCTGCTGTCCGAGTTGTTGCTCTCTGGAGCCCAGAAAATATCTAATTTCCTCCCAGATATTAGCATAACTATTCACATAAACACTCCAGGGCAATTCCCAAGAAGCTCGGCAGCCTCTAAAAATGTCACCCGCTGCGTTTTGTGCGCGAAATAAATGTGGCATGTTTCATGGCTTAGAATTTCATTACAAATGACATTATTTAATTAGAATGAAAGAACATGGAATGTTTGTCATGTGTAATGTTTTGTGGGCTACTTTCCCTGCATCTCATGCATGAACCTTATGTATTGTTCCAGTGACAGTAATTATAACAAGGTATCACAGATAACCCTCTGTGGTCTGGGCTATTTTTTTTCCTAGTATGGGTGCCTCAGCTCTCCTTGTATAACGTTAAGTATTGAAAGTGGGAAGCAAATAATTGATATCATTTTCTCCAGCACAAGATGAGCTATTTGTATATGCATGCTGCCGTAATGTCACATGATATCACAAAAAGGTAAAAGACCAAGAATCACACATAGGACACGATGAATTACTCTGACATGTAAGCAGGTGGGATGACTTTCCCTTTTTTGCTGGTTCTTTTTTTCAAGGCTATGTTTTTTTGTGGAGAGGTAAAGGTCAGTAATGGAAAATGTTTAAGAAAAAAAAAATCATATGTTGGAGTGATGGAATCAATGAAAGGTCGTCTCTGTCCACCTCCACGTTTCCCTTTTCTCTCCCTTTGTTCCTTCACACATTTGGAGGAAATGCTTCTTCCCTTCACCTCCTCATCCCGTGTGTTTCTGTGTTCGTTACAGCGTTTAGTGGCGAGCGTGGTGCTGATAATGGGGGTCATATGAGCAGCATGAGTCTGCCCTGGGTGCTCCTTTTGCACACACACACACACACACACACACACACACACACACACACAATCTGCCAATAAGTGCAATAAACCACACCGACATAAACACGCAGAAGCACCTTTTTATCACTGCTGAGCTTGATTATAAACACCTTGAAGGTAACAGAGCAGACACAGACAGTCACACACACACACACACACTTCCATACACACCTCCAGCCACTCAGCTCCCAGGAGAGCGATACACACGCTGGAGGAAGGGGGCCTCTTTCCCAATTACACCACGAAAGGGGTGGCGGGGAGTAGCTGTGTGTTAGCGTGTGTGTGTGTGTGTGTTTGCCGAAGGTGCTCATAAAAAGCCCTGGAGATTGAGCTGATGGAGAGCATTATAAAAGGCCTATCAGCTGGTCCAATTGCCTCATAGAGCCTCCGGGCAGGACAAAGGATCCGCCGCCTCTTCAACATTTACCTAAAGGCCTTTCACATAACACCCCCCCACACACACACACACACACACACACTCACACGCACTCACACACACACCCCTTGACTCTCTTCTTCACAGTTTAGCTGTTTGTACAGTTGTTAACCTTTATTTGCCTCAGAAAAAGTCGACTGAGATGGGTTCTTGTTTACTCGCACCTTGAAGCTGCTCGGTAAAACACGATAAGGCAGAGACTTTCTGGCATAAAAAATATCACAATATTTTTTCACAATATAGATAGTAATGGCTCATAACATTATGCCCCCCCCCCCAATACAAATGTCATAAGAAATGCAACAAAAAGCTAGGTTTCCTATTTTAAATATCTAATTTTGTTTGCTTAAATAAAGCTAAAATACACTGCACAAAAACAAAGATTAAACCAAAATAGTGTATTGGATTTCACAATTTACAATACGCAGGTTCATAGCTACCATGACAGGTCTCTCATTTACAGATTCTTGACATAACAATGAGCCTGAATATATAAACGGTTATCATTCAGCATTCATGTTAATGTAGCTGCATTCACCTGTTGATCATACTGTAAATAACTGTATATATACACATGCGTTTAGTTGCATAGTAAGTTTTCAAGTGTGCAAACAGGTTGCCTGTTATGTTTTATTTGTGGATCTTGCAAAGTCTGTTTTTAAAAGCAGAAGATGGACGTGTGACTCATTTTGGGAATAAAATCCTTGTGGGGTTTTAGCGGAAGTATTTTTCTGCGAATGCAACCTTACTTGAGAAAAATGAGCTCCTAATCATTGTGACCACAGAACCGTTTATATAATCAGCACCGTTCAGGCATGTTTGGGTGATCTTTACAGTATGTTGAGTCTTTCTTTAGGAAGGAAATTGCATTTGAGGCAGAAGGGGGAAGTAAAAGAGAGAGAGAAAGAGAGGGGAAGTGTGTATTTTGGGGGTTGTGTGTGTGGGGGGGTCCATCAGGAGAGCATCTTCTCTGATTAATTTACTGCGGATATGCGGATGTGACACCGAGCGTGAAGAGAGAGTCATGACAAAAAAAAAGAAAGAAGAAAGAAAGAAAACACAGGAGGACAGAGGGAGGTAGAGAGAGCGGGAAAGAAAGAGACCACCCTTCCTCTTCCCTCTCAACCATGTCCACACAAAGACGCCGCTACAGCCCTTTATTCTCTAGATCTATACAGTCATCCAGTTCTGAAGGAAAGGATGATTCAATCAACTATGCAATTAATCCTTTTGTCTTAGAGTCTAGTGGAAAAATATTTAGTTAAGAGTGTGTTGGTATCAGACAAATCCTACCAAAGAATAAAGACACACTGATGGATTTTTAATCTTTAAACACCCGAATCAATAACGAATGAATAAAATATGGTTCTGGCTGTAAACTGTATGAGGAGCGTCATCCTTAACCGGCTCGACCGTTTCATCTTGTTTTAATACCAGACGACATATTTCCTCTTGCAAATCAAACTCTAACCATTAAAACTAAAGAGAACAAAGCGCTTCCTGTTAGAACTTAGAACGCAGGGTAGTAAGAGCACACGGCTGAACGCGGGCGAGTGTAGAGCTGAAACAATCAGTCTGTTAATCAATTAGAGGAGAAGGTCAGAAAATTAAATTATCCTTAAGTGATTCCTTTACAATTTACTGTAGGCGTGGGACACAAAAGTCTCACTTTGTCTGGAGTGGAAATGAGCATTCATGTATGGGAATAGAAAAATCACTGTGGTTGGGGGGGACAGAAACAGCAGGTGTCATAAGAATCAATACGTCCTACAAACAAGTACAAATGCTTCAAATTACAGCTGCGTTATTGATTATTCTCTATGAACCGCAGGACGCCGGCATTCTTCAACGCACGGCCTCGCCGTCGCAGAGAGATTTTCTAAAAACCCACGGAAAGGGATTAGGAAGAAATACCAACAAAACGTAAAGCTGCACAAAGAGTTGCCACCTGTGTGTGTGTGTGTGTGTGTGTGTGTGTCGGTATGCCGCTCACGTCTTGGGCGTTAATGCCTGGAGCCGCCGCGGGCGAGGAAACCAATTGATGGACACTTCCAGCCAGCTGACGCCGCTTAGCATTTGGGTCAACGCCGTAACGATCACAATTGTCTCGCATTAGAAAAAAGGTGAATGAAAAACAAACTCAGATTGTAAATTTCGTTGATTTACACGCGAAGGCGAGGGATGTCGCTTCGCCTTTTGACTTTTTGTTGATATCATAATCACTTAATATACATAAATGTGTGATTGTGCGCCATTCCTTAATCATCCACCCTTTCCTGTGGGGGTTAACTGCAGATGATTGGCATATTTGCATGCATAATTGGAAATGTGCACATGTGGGTGTGTTTATAAAATCTGTATGCAAGTTATGTGTACTGCTTGTTAATCCGTGTGTGTGTGTGTGTGTCATATTAATTACAGCTATACTCTATATAACTAACCCCCTGTGTGAGATCAGGCGGCTGGTGGTGGACAGGAGTTTTGTTATTTTTGTTTTTCGTGCCAAAAACTCAACACAAATGTTTGTTGGCTCAGACAAAACATTCGACTTGTACTTGCCTCACTGCGGTTGTCATTACTGATTTCATACGCTTGTGTAAGTTAGCCACACAACCCTTTCTACAACGCCAGCACACAGCTCAGCAGTGGGCTAACATCTCTCTCTGTCAGTCAGAGGAAAAACAGCCCCTCTCACACACACACACACACATACATAAAGCAGGCAGCTGAGAGAGGAGACAAAGGAAGAGAGGGAGGGCTATGAAGTGTGGGAGGGTGGGAGAGACGCATATCGGGGGGGAAATGAGCGGGAAAGCAGAGATGGAGAAAGCAAGATAGAACAGAGCGGGTCAGGAAGGAGAGAGAGAGAGAGAGAAAGGTGGAAAGCAGCACTGGAAAAAAAAAACACATCCAGCCATCTGGTCAAACAGGGAACAATGAAAAAGAGAGAGGGAGAGAATAAAAGAGAATGGACAGTGATAGGAAAAAAGTGCTTGTGGGAGAAACTGAGAGGGCAGAGAAAAGGAGCAGGATTTCAGTTTGTTCTTTGTTTCAGTGACAATCTGTAAAACATAATCTCAAAGCAAAGCAAAGCGCGGACGAGCGTGGTAAAATGTACCTGTAATCTAATATAAAGTATCCAGTGTGCTATAGAAGTGACCATCACATGCACACAAAGAGCGGCACCTCCTACTGGAAACTAACATCTGTGCATTCACAGATACTGTGTATAGACATAAAACAACTGCACTCACTTGTGGCTTTAACTAACAAACGAGATGGAAAAAAGCAAAGTGGATTGTTGGATGAAAGCATGTGTGTGTGTGTGTGGTTGGATGTGGGTATTTTACTCCTCTCTCCAACCCCTCGGCAAAGACCCTGTACAGAAGGAAGCACCCATGTTTACATAGATGTCAACGGGAGGTCATGAATTATGCATGCTCTATGGAGGAGTATAACTATGTTACATGGTGTGTGTGTGTGTGTGTGTGTGTGTGTGCTGTGCATTTGTTAATGTTTGCATGTTGCAAACTCCAGAAAATTGTTTTTTTATGTGTGTAGAGTCTTATGGCTGATAGAGAGAGAAAGAGAGAGAGAGAGAGAGCGAGCGAGCCCTGGTAAACACATCCATTTTCAGCTCACAGTGAGGTAATGCTGCCAGATCTTTCACGACACACACACTCAGCCAGGCACACATGCAGAAACACACACACACACACACACACACACACACACACACACACACACAGATTCTAGATTCTGCAGGCAGCCCTCTTAGTTTGGCAGAACTTCGCAGTCCCAGCGGAACCAAACCCCTTGGAAAAAAAAATGTAAAAAATCACTGCACACACACACACATGCTCCGACGGGAGTCGAGCTCAACATGTGGAACCCGAAAGCAAAACAACAAGCTCGTCTGCAGACGCCGGCCGCTCACGTGACCCGAGTTATCGGCTCCCATTGTTTACAGGGAGGAGACGCAGGGAGCGGGCGAGTCTTCGTCGAGCAAATTGCAGCCCTGTTAATATCAAGAGAGTGTGTGTGTGTGTGTGTGTGTGTGTGTGTGTCTCGAGGAAAGCAGAAGATGATTTGAACAACCTCCTCTCCAAATGGGGGTTGAGGGAGCAACTATACCAGCTGTCTTCTAAATTCCAACCCCCCCATACACGCACACACATACACACACACACCACACACACACACACACACACACACACACACACACACACACACACACTATACCCACGATCAGCCCCCAAAGCCAAAAGTGGCGTTGCTGACTGCTCAGCCCCTCACAAGCTGTTCTCTACGGTTACAAGGGACAAGCTGAAGTTAAACAATGAGACGTTAACCTTTACCTTCAGGAGAACCTGTGTGTGTGTGTGTGTGTGTGTGTGTGTAGTCGTCGACATCATGCCACTGTCAGCCAGGTTAAAGCTAGTCTAGTCGCTCTAATGACAAATGTCTTAATGAACATGTGTGTGTACGAGAGACAGATTATTACACACATCTCCTACAAAGAGGAGATAAAACAAGCTAAGTTTTATCTTGTTTAAAAGACTGGGCTCTGTGTGTGTGTGTGTGTGTGTGTGTGTGTGTGTGTGTGTGTGTGTGTGTGTGTGTGTGTGTGTGTGTGTGTGTGTGTGTCAATAATGATCTATAGAGACAGTATAAAGTTTCCCTCTTCTTAGAGCTATAGTGTCTTATAGTGCAGTTTCTGGTGGTAGCCAATGGTAAAGTTCTAGATCACAACCAACTAAATCCATTACACCTGTTAAACATGTAGCCTTATTTCTTAGTTTGTCCACTCTGGGCTCCTGTAGAAACAAGTGACTCAATGACTCAAGGCGTTTGATTTAATTATATGGTATTTAAAGCATTCGTAGGAATATAATATATTACATTGTGTTGCTGCTGTTGCTAAATGCCACTAAATCTTACACACTGTAGTTGTAAACTATTTGTGATATTTTAACACATTTTAAATCAACCTCCAAGCCTCCAATATACAGAACCAACTTGAGCAGAGATAAGATGGGAACTCGCTGTTTCTTTGTGCGGCTGCTCTGTGTTTCGGGCCAAGTGCGTGAGCTGGAAGCCCAACAGATGATGGATTACCTTTCAGATTCGCTTTTTTGCAGAATGCCTGCACTCTTATTTACAGTTCTGGTCCGCTGCCTACTCCTGGATTCAGATCCGATTGGAGACACCAAAGACCACGGAGGCCTCTTATTGGATTATGAAGTAAACGGATATTCTACTGTTGTCCTATTCGGGGGAACAATTTATGTAGATTGGCCAAAGCAGATGGCTCTTAAATGTCAGGCTAACAAATGGCTAACTTTCAATTAACTCGATCGCTCGGCTCCTCACGACATAAGGAAGACATCTGCGGGACGGTTTTGACTGAATGTCTGGCCCATTTAACGATTTGTTGAGCAGAATGCGGAGAATGACAACTGTTGAAAAGCTGCGCGTCGAAGGCCTTCGTCACTTCTCGTAGCCTTGGCTTTATCTATTTTCAGGCAAACATTAACAGCGAATCTGCCCTGAGAGGTCGTCTAATCCACACTGTCACCACGTAATGTTTGTGGGAAATTTTAGCATGTGGAGAAAGAATCGTTTTGCTCTCTTTGAGGTGAAATTACATGCCACCGTGCTAAGTGCATTATAGCCTCTCTCATTGGTGCAAATATCTTGCAAACATCTGTTAGTCCAGAAGGGGAATATGAAGTACATCTGGGAATTAACAGTGATGTATGTGTCAAGATTTTATTCATTAAATGAGTTAGGATCATACCACGACACTGTTTATACGTCCTTATGGTTGTGACTTTATGCTTTAAACGTCCTGTTTTGTACAATTTTTCATTGGTTTTTATTTAAAGTTTGTAGTTTTAGGAACCAAAAATCATCTCAATAGAGTTTCTTCTCTCAAGCTTTGTCTGCAGCTAAGGCTAATTCTAATAGTTGTGTATATCTGTGATATTTGCACGTTATAGAAGTTTTAATGGCTCATTTTAAAGTTTCTGAACACAGCCTGTGTCCATTTCTCAGTTTATTTTTCTATAATGTGAGACAGGAATTATATCTTACACAAAATAAATCTTTATTTCTATAATAATGTACCTTTAATAGACTACCTTCAAACATGTTTTAGCCAGATCCTGACAATAATTGACATATATTGACGTTGAGTCAGAAACTCAAGGTCACTTTTCTCTCAGGATGCTGTTGCGTCCTTTCAAATGTCTAATTAGCAGGTAATTGGCATCCGTTCGTTACCGATGACCCGGCTGACGTTACACCAGCACGGACTCTATTGACGGGATTGAAGGAATGTAGCGCGAAAAACATCGCATGAGAGCTCGGAGGACACACGGGGGGGGGATGTGGGATTGTCTGCGTGGCTGAACAACAGAAACATTATTTTCGGCCTGATATGACTCAGAGGAGGCCAGGCTCTCAGCAGGAGAGACGCACGGAGATGCCACTGGTCAGTAACAAGGCAGAGCTGATGCATTAATCACATGATCGCACGCGTTTCACTTTAAACGTCCCTGCTAATACGTACGAGTCAGAATAAATTAACACGCGAAAGACAAACAGGTGCACTTAACAGTTTGACAGCCACACTTCTTCACAGCATTGTTTTATGTTTCAGCTGGGAGAACAATGGCGTGATTTAAGAGGCCCTATGGTGTAAAAAAAAAATGTGGCTCACAGCTCATGGGAGGCGCTGATTTGCTCAGTTGTTGGATGGGCCTGGCTTTGAATTTAATTTGCAGTTATCTCTTCGGATTATGGCACGGAATAATTAATGTTCTCGTGCAATGAACAAAGACAGGAAGTCATCGTGATATCTGCTCCTTAAGGAGGGCGGTGCAGGAAATCTGAAAGAAATTAGGGAACTGAGATGGTGTCCATCAAATAACGGACGCCGGCTGGAGGGGAGAGTAAATATGTGCACACCTGGACCCGAACACGCCCACGCTCACTAAACACACACACACTTAGGTGTCAAACCAGGGTACCTCCACCCTTCCTTCGCCCACACCTCCGTCAGGCTGCTAAACCGCGATAAAATTGATGAGTGACACTCAAATTAAAACGGGGGCTACAATTATGACACCCTCACGCCGTGCTCTTAATTAGTACATCTCCATTTTAATTAATAAAGCCTGTCATCCTGACAGATATCAATAATTCAAACCAGACAGGTCAATGGAGCTTCAGAATTGATGGCCATAATTAGAAATAATGCAGGGAGGTGGTGGTGGTGGTGGTGGGGGGGGGGGGATTTCTGCAGGGCTGAGTTAGTTGTTTAATAGGTTACGGTGAAGCATGGCACCTCCCCGTTGTGCCGCCACGTCTTTGCCCCAAACCAAAACTTCTCCTGGGTCAGCACAGTAATATTAACACTAAATTATGGCAGCGGCTGTGTAATTATTCAACTTCTTCTTTACGTTGTCTTTTTTTGCTGTGTGTGTGTTTCTTTTTCCCCAAGAACACACAAGATCAAAAAAAAGAAAATTCCCATTTATCACTGGCCATGAAGTGAAAAGTTCATTTCAGGACTTTTCCATCTTTTTGCGTTTTTTTTTTTTAAATGGGGGCTGAAAGTTCATTCTTGGCTCTGTAAACAGCAGCTGACAACGATTTCACCACAATTAGTCCATTTAGTGGAGCTTGTTTGCAACTGCTTATGGGAAACTGACTTAAGTGCCCGGTAAGTTGTTCTCACATCGAGTTCAATGGAACAACATGTGAAGAAAAGCACATTGACAAAAACGATATTGCATTAGTTTAAATTAAGATTTACTTACAAGTAATTTCAGTTTTACTTGTAGATTAAATCTGCTGTCATTTAGATAGAACACTAATAAGTACTTGGGTAATACCAATGTAATTAAGTGTGAATCACAATCCTTTAAATAATGCCTAAATTATAATTTAAAAGACATAATGGTGCACGTTAATAACTCTGTCTGGTGGTGTATGATATGTCCAATATGGAACCTGTGTAATTATGGACAGAACCTTAACACACTTTTAAATGACTGCGTCTCATCATGACTTTCACACGCTGTCTGCTGATTTATCTGCCCCGGTCCAGCTTCATGATTAAGAGAACGGACTTTCAGTGAGGGTGCAGCTCGCGTCTCTCACCGTGGTGCACGTGTTTGGACACACTCGTGCGACACTTGACACCGCTGTCAATTAGCATCACCTTGTCTGAGCGTAATGCGCGTCCGTCAATGGAATCAATTAGAGCTACTTTTACTTCCTGCAGCACTTTGTGCCATTGGTCCATTAAAGTGGGCGACTATGGATTAGTGCGAGGGTCCGCAGAGCCCACTACTGTCGCTTATACATCGGCTTAGACACACACACACCGTGCATTATGGATGGGCGGCTGCGAATGATTGAACACAAAAGGTCCCTCACAGATACAGCAGGACAAATTAGCATAATAGTGACAATTCCCTTGATTGATTCATCTGTTGATTCACGACATCGGCGCCGTCGGAACGACACATTTTCATAAAGAACGTTCAAAGCCGCGTTATGCTTATTTACGACATCAATAACTGCAAATGAATGTTACACATGACGAGTCAATTCCACCACTAAGTTATCACACATTTGTTATTCAGACACAACGCTGTGAAGCTTCTTGGTAAAGCGCGTTACAGATATGTTTCCTGACAATCTAATCTCAACAACTTGGCGTTGTAATCGCACGCCGCACGTACGCCAATGAACTCGCGAGCAGCTTTAAACGCGTTTCCTGCACATGCCCGCCGCGGTCCAGCGCTCCTGGCAAACGATCGCAGCGAGTTTTAGGCTGAGCGTCTCCTAATCCACGGTTAACCGTTCCCCCGGCTCGCGCCGCCCGATATTCAACGCGCTTAATTAAAGGGGCATTTGCATATAAATTTAAACCTCACAATCCCACTCCCGCGGCATCAGAGGTGGTCGTTTTCTCAGGAGCTCGCGTAGGCCGCCTTCAATGCAGCTCTCGTCCTATAGATATTGACAAAGAGTGAGGGGCTTTGCCTTTGATTAGTCCGCGTGCAATAAATCTGAAGCTAAGTTAACAGTGGGGGGGGCGGCTCTGAATACTCAACAATTGTATTCTGAGATTAGAGATTCAGTAAACCGATGTGTTTTTTAAATCCTCAAACAAAGCAAACTCCTGTCAATAAACTCGTTTCTATAACTACACGTTTATATGACATTTAGGTAATCCATGTAGACCCGGGTTTAATACGATGTTCCCTTAAGGAAAGCTTTCACAATGACTATTTACAGAACACGCGGTGCTTTTGTCTCAGCTGGTTTTTACATCTCCTGTGCACAGACAGAAGATCTCATATTGTCTCATTATACTGAGGCACTAATGATGGAAAGTGGGAGGTTAGAGGAGGGATCTGATTATACAGCCACACACACACACACACACACACACACGATAGTTAACGTGTAGGTCTTGCTAAAACGAGATCATATCTCTCCAGCTACTTGATACTCTGAGAATTGATTTTAAGATTTTGAGGATTCCTTTTAAGACCTGAAAGCACCTGGTGCCACGATAAGATCATAGACCTTTCAATCCCATATGATCCAGACTAAGGACCTTTGGTTGGTCTCTATTGAGTGTATAAAAAGCCCTGATTAAACACATCAGGCTTTTTGCATTGCTTTCTCTTTACCAAACCTGTTTTTATCATAACGCTTATTTACTATTTATTATGTTGTATCAGAGGCACACAGTTGATTGTGTAAGATTTAAGAAAGGTTTTATTGTCCTGTTTGCACACTCCAGCTTCGACTTCTCCCTGCAAAGCCTTTGTTTGCCATTTCTGCGTCTATGAAAGCCACAAAATCAATTTCCCTAAGAAAACACTGCCGCCGCTAAAGTTGTGATTATGACAAATCCCATAAGGTTGGGGAATTTTTGGGAGCCAGATTGTGGCTCCAAAACAAGATTACACCATGTTGAGCAATGTCCTCCGCTATAAATACAAGCACATTTCTGCCGGTATTTTTAGCCGTGTGTAGTTAGGCCAATCTGATGCAGTTTAACAGATTACTTGGCTCAACATGCTTAAGTTTGGTCGAGTAAATCGTTGCGGAAAAACCTCAGAGAACAATTAGATAATAGTACGTGGAGAATTTGAGAGTGCGAGGGTGAATGAGAGGGAGAGAGAGATCACGACAGCTGTCTTTTCGGATAGGAATCGCGCGGTTTTCTAAACCCGCCTGGCATCAAAACCAGGAAAACTGTTTTTATTGGCACATGCTCAGCTCGCTCTCTCTCTTTCTCTCTCTCTCTCTCTCTGTGTCAATCTCTCTCAGGAGAATCCACACATGCTCTCGTGAACACGCCCCACTATTTTTTTTTTTCCTTCTTATTTCGAAACTCTTCTTTCGCCGCGAACACAAACACATTGTGCAAAAGGAGCGGCAGCTGCAGCAGCGTTCCAAAAAGGTGAGGAATTACAACGAAGGACTGAGAAAACAGGCAAATTACAAAGCTGTGCCCTGTTATCAGAAGATAAATGATCATTTAGGGGGGTCCCTACGGGCCTCGTTTTGCACAGGATGGGGGGGGGGGGGGGGTCCCTGGCCCCGTTCCACGTCTCAGTTGGCCGACGCACCGGGCTCTTAGTGCGGAACACATGGTTGGCTCGGCTTAGTGGACTGCCTGATCCGCAACACACTGATCAACAGTAAAAATGATCAACGGCAACAAACAGCTCTGCTTCTTGGCTTTTGGTATACAGTGAGATGGCTCATCAATGTTAGGTTTGGACATAGAGGGAAAAAAATCACATCATCATGGAAGACCAGTATTAGGGGGGGCGAGGGGGGGTCCGGTTATTTTCAGAACCCGCTGTAAGGGGGGAGAGCTGATTGTTGGCGGTCTGCAGACGACAGGATCCAAACCCTCAGATCTGTTGTTTTTTTAGGGGGTTTTGCAATAACAAGCAGAGCGCTTACTCTACTCTCTTACTCTTGATTTCCTTTCAACTAAGGTTATACTTCACTTCCCCTGCTAGCAATTAAGTCTGCAGAACGCTATTTGTCAAAAGCCCAAGCCGTTCCTTTTTCCACCGTCTGCCCCCGCCAGCTCCAGTTACAATTGGCTGTTTCCTACATAGAGAAAACATAAGCCCCTCGGAGCAGCTGGAGCAGGCCTGACGATATGTGGAGATGTGAAAGAGGGAAAAAAAATCAGATGACAAAAAAAAGCAGTATCTGTTGCCGTATTGCGAGACGCGGCGCAAAAATTTCATAAAGGAAACTGCTTGTCGGGACGTCTGGGAGTCGGGGCGACGCGGAAATAAGTCAATCACGGAATGACACCTATTGATTTTTTTTGGCGCAAGATCTGAGGAACCGCGGGTGAGGTAAACGTGCTGTAAACAAATACGACGAGGGAGGCTATTCAATAAAGAAATGAGAGCCGGACTCCTCTTGACAGAACTATGAAATGTAGCTACACTAAACCCCCGAGGCCCAACGTCTGTATGGCACACGGTAATTTTTCCTCTATTTTCCCAATGATTGCAGACGAGGCGTCGGGGTCCTTCAGTGACTCCCAGTGAGGTAGGAAACCTATTGTATCTGGGTTACCGGGGACCTGGAGAGCCATCAACGCGCCAGACATTTTCTTGGTAAATCACCAGCAGAGAGGGGGGAACTTTTGAGAGTGCAATTAACAACCTCAAGGTCAGACTTCTCTGGAGAGTTTGTTCTGGGGAAAAAAGGAAAAAAGAGATCCTCAGGCATTCACTCACTCTCCCTCTTTCTTTTTTTTTTGCTGTTATCTTCCCAGCTACACACTCTCACACATGCTTTCTCCATCTATTTTCACCCTCCTGCCCTCCTCTCCACGTACACACATTTCATTCACTCATTTTCCTTGTCACTCCCTCGTCCCCCCCCCCCATCCTTCTCTCTCCTCGTCTCCATGACAGATAAACCTTACTTCGCGGTCGCTGGCGACACGTTTCTTCCCCCAGTTGCGGGAGCGGAGCTGAAAATCAGTCGCAGGTGTGCAGAGAGGATGAGAGCCACAGATCTTAATCTTGATGCAGTAATGGTCCTGTGATATGAAGGGGTCATTGTAGGGATAGCAGAGAGAGGGCTCATGGCAGCTCTTAAGATGTGGCATGAATAAACGTTCCATTTTCTTGATTGTGTGAGCGCATAAATTGAACTGAAATTGCTTTGTTTGATTTACCATTTTTTGGGGCCCGGATTTAAATTTCTAGATGATAATAATAATATAAATACTATATAATAATAACATATAAAAGGATGAACATGACCCCCCACACACACATAAAGTTCTCCCACATAATGTTAAATAGAATCACAATACAAACTGCTTATTTAAAACATGTTAATTGTTGGTCATTTATGAGCCACCCTGTTCCTCAAAGTGGTTTGATCCAGATGTTGTTTCCCAGTGGGCGGGGCCAGTAGCTAGTAGCAATGTGGCTATATATGAAGGAACCAACCAAACAAGTCATTCATCACAAAGATTTTCATAGTTTTTGCCCTCATTGATTCATGATCTCATTTGCGTCGGGTGTAAATATAAATCAATAACTAGTATTATCACTTTTAATAACAGTGGTTAAAACGTATGAGCATGCTGGGGGCTTAAACCTGGAAGGAGAGTATAACTATAGTCCCCTCCAGAAACTATTTTCTGGAAATTGACTTGCACACGTTTGATTCACATTCTAACATGTATATTCCATACGGAGGTGAAAATAGAGATGGGGCTACTTTATGCTTCTATATAGAGAAGTGTTCTCAGAGCACACACAAACACACACATATCATCCTCAATGCACCCTTCTGACACTCGGCCTTCACATACCTACAGTTCCCTTTTTCTCCTTTTGTTCTTGGCAGGAGATTACTAAAAAAAAAAAAAAAAAAACCCCATGAAGAAGTACAGAAAGATAAAGATAAAGCTCAGGTTGTGTAGACAAAGGTGCATGCCGCTTCACAGCTGCCATGCGTCTGTCTTCAATACAAACAATAGTTTTATAGGTAAGGTTATGGGTAATATACAAAACTTCGATGTTGCATTAGCGTATCATATCACTGTATTGAAAGCTCATCTTGCGTACTACTTCCAACATGCAGGTGATTTACCGTGATCGGCCCGTTTCACGTTTTAATATCTGGCACGCTGCCTTTGTTTTACCATCACTCACTTTGAAGTGTTCACGCAGCATATTTTTTGTCCTCCCAGGCCACGGCGGGGCCGAACGTGATGTATGACGTCTGAGTGATGTGGCGGCGCAATTAAAAAGCGTGTGACAAGAATGTGCTGACAGGATGTGTTTCGCTATTGGCCTTTGATAGCCTACATTTAACTGTTAGGAAAAGAATCAGCACGTGTGTGTGTGTATATCTGTCCTTCGCTAATCTCAAGACACTCTCATCCAATCGATCCCCCCCCCCCACACTCCAACTCCCATCAAAGCTCAGAATATTCGGTCGCTGTAAAGTCTGATTGATCAGACGCGCCCTGTGGCTTCCTGGTTGTCAGTGGTTCTCATTAGGAGGATAAACAGGAACTTGGCTCATAAAAGTGATCGTCCCTGAGCCGCGGCAACAAGTCGAACTTGTGCAAGGGCACAGCGAGTTAATCAATAAGCCGTTTCACAATAACCGTATCAATATTATTGCAACCCCCCATGCAAGGAGGGAATTATAGCAGGACAGCTACGAGGCTTATGTCTAATCCATGTGATGGGCTAATACAAAATTTTTCATCATAAAGCACCACTTTATTGATTTTCAAGTTGATTCCTCTAGTTGTAATGCGGGTAGTACGTTTCACCTGTCTTCCCTGATTGGATGGGCTGTGCAATGTTAAAGCAATATGGTGAATCTACAGCTTTTTTTTTCCAGTGTTTCTAATCATAGGGCACCAATTTAAATCATAATTGCACATTTCTGCTACATAGGTAGCCCAATTTTAAGAAATCAGCATATTCACAGGGGTGAAGTTTCCCCTTTGATGTGTAACAATGATTCATCAGCAAATAATCCTGTTTAATGTTAAATTTAAAGCAGGACATGTAACAGAGACTGATGTTCGATAACAGGGCTGAGCTTCACGAGGGATTAGTGTTTTACATTTCATAGTAAAATTGTGTTGAGTGTGTGCGTGTTTATTTATTAGATGGCACTTAAAAGCTGGGCACTGCTGCCTATTAATGTTTAATTTCCTCATTGTGGTCCTGCTGTAGACCATCTAGAAATTGTATTTATATGTGTGTGTATTGAATTGAATTTGAATAGGAATAATATGGATTATGTACCTCCACTTAAAGAACCATGATAGCTGGTCTCCCACACAAATTTCAAGCATATATTTTGTATGTTTATTTATGTTAACTCTTGGCTAACAAGCTACGACGGGTCTTAATCCAACGTGTCCCAGGATCCAAGCATGCATGCATGCAGGAGGGTAACTGATGAGATTTACTGTTAGCTGACACTTATGGCCTTGAATCCTTGGTGCACCACTCCTGCTATTTGGGAGAGAACCAGAGGCATGTCATTCAGAAAAACCACAACCATAATTGCTTCAGCAAGCCGAGGCAAACGCGTGGGCTCCTTCCAAAACTTACATTTCGCATAGAAACCCTTAAAATATTTAGGACAGGCTCACAAAAATTGGCCAAAGAAAATTTTTGGCATGTCATCGGGAATATATTAATTTCAGCATGCTGCCAGAACCGCTGTGCAGCCTAACATGTATGATGGTATATGATAAATTATACATATGTGATGGGGAGGGGGAAAATGGACTCCTGTCGAGTTACATCAGGTGCCAAATTGGCTTCAAGGATCACATGGAAAAAAAAGGGGATGTCAGCTCGTATAAACTCTGTCCTATTTTTAAGGTGACAGATCTATGTCATAAACCTTCGATGAACTTTGCTTGTATGAACCCGAGCCAAACTCCCTCTAGGAGGGAAATCAGACTCTCTCGCTGTCGGTGGCGAGCACTCGCCACTCGCGTTTTTTTTTTTTTTTTTTTTTACCTGGCATGTGGGACGTCGATGCTGGAGGAGACCACCTTCCGTTTCTGCTCCAGCAGGGACACGGATCTGGCGTCGGCCCGCTTGCCGTCCGCCGCCCGCTGGTCCTCCGCCGCCTCCGGGCTGAGGGAGCCGCCTTCTAGCTTATGGCCCTCCGGGGCCCCGTTACTGGAGCTCTGCTGGTGGGGGAGGCACAAGAGGAACGAGTTAATGCTCCAGCGGAGAACCACATACAGGAGTTAATGACAGTGTGCATGCAGGATAGACAACTGATACAAAACTCTCCTGTAAAGGACTGAATTTCTGCTGCAGGTACAGACTAATGCATGGCATCAGTGCATACATGAAAGCTTAAGTCTCTTGATTTAGCTATGGAAAAATTATAACTAACATTTTAAATATTTTCATGTTTACATTTTAAATGAGAGAGTACATGGACTCGATATGGTTTAAGAACATTTTCCAACCTCGCGGGCTTAAAAAAAGCCTTTCCAAAAACACATTGTGAACTCAAAAATGCACGGTGGTCAGTTATAAAACAAGACTTGTTTTTCTTAGTTCATGGAGATATTTGGAAATGAGATGTTTTTTTTTCAGTTCCACTAAAACTGCCTTCCCGTGAGCACAAATAAATGGGACTTTATGCAAAGCTAGACATGTCACGTTGATATACGACAGCTTTAATGCAGTTTGTCCAAAAAATGTACAGTTGTTAGCAGTATAGCCAGTATAATGATTCATATAACCTGATTATTAATCATAAAACCACAGCATTATAATATAACAAGGAGCTAAAAACCTGCTGTTTATGGCAGCAAAAGATGGAATAAAGTTCCAGGTAGAGTTGTGGGGGAACTAAGAATGAACTAAGAACTATTAGAGGAACTCCCCTTTATTACTGTGCATGTATAAGAGGAAATGGGAATTGTCAGTTCTTAGAACACTGTTTTCAGGGACATTTTGAGCTCCTAGTTCAGTGTAGGTATTCTCCCAGCACAAGAGGAACCTTGAGTGATGTGAGCACTATGGATTCCTTCTTCCCTTCCTGGCATTTCACTGGGGTATACAGTATATGTGTCGGTATTTGTGTTAAAAACAAAACCGTAAAAAAAAGCCGCGCAGCTGCTGATAAAACTCACTGTAGCATGAATGACATTCTCTAGTTGTGATGTGCCGACCGGCGGTTTAATAGAATCATGTGGTTAATAAACCGTGTTTTTGTATTTGGAGGAAGTCCTCTCCAGATAAAGTTTTATGCGGCGTTGCGGTGAGTGTAGGCTGTGTGCTTAGAGGGTGTGAGGTCGTGGGAGACGGGAGGATGAGGGTGTGTGTGTGTGTGTGTGTGTGTGCGTTATGAAGTTGGCACTTAGCAGTAACATTATAGCTATGAACATAGCCGTGCAGTGTGCACAGTTCAGGCTGAATAAACGCTGCAGCTCCTCAATTTACAGTAGGATAAGTTATAGACACATAAAGTTTGTGTTAGACACAAAAAGCTGAAGTGAAAAGCGGTACGACTAAGATCTCTAAAATAACTGCTGAGTAATCAGGGGGAAGGTAAAAAGAAGAAGGAAGAGTTATTTCCCAAAGAAACAGCCTCTGATTGGCCAAAATGTTCTCGAAAAACATTATGGGAAACAAATATGGCCATTAGTGCCAGTGCTAGCTGCAATTGCATAATTGATTGACAATAAAAATGTTCAATATTGATTCAATATAATAGTGTGATAAAATACATGTAATAATGTAATTAGAGCTGCAGTGTTGATAATAAACCTTCTACATGGGCTATAATCGCACTAAAGGTACTTAGGCACATTTAGAGAGCTGTGATTTATTATTAAAAGTTATTCAAAGTTAAATGATTGTTTCTTCGTAAACTGAGGGGACATCACCCAACCCGTATAACGTTTCACACTACCGACGTGTCCTCCATCTCGTCGTCGCATCTCACGCAGAAGCGACGTTGCCATACCAACCGCTGGCTGGCTCGCATCAATTCCCAGCGTTCCCATTGGCGGCGCGACAGAAACAAACAGAAAGAAAAGCCCTTGAACTAAGGTATGCGGTTCTCGGGGGAGCTCCCCGGTGGGTAGTCCCTCTCGGGGAGTCCCCACAATGTTTTAGTCCAAAAGCGCCTTTTGTTGGAGGGCTTCAGCCCTTTATTGTAAACTGCTCTCACGAGACGGCCCATCCACAAAACACACACACACACACACACGCTGAAAACGACATTCAACGGCAGACACAAAGGGCCACATAAACGTAATCTATACAGCAAGGCCGCACAAAACGAGATGCAGTACCACACGCATTTATCATGAACTGCTCATTGACACAAAGGCGATCGATCTATAAAGAGAAGCTTTTCTCCCTCAACAATGCTCAGGAAACGCCTACCTGTAGCAATGTGTTTTTTTCCCAAAGCAGCCCAACATCATTTCTTCTGTTACGCAACGACACAAAAAGTTAGCATCTGCACATGAATACCGACATGCACCTACACACACACACACACACACACACACACATCTTTGTAGGTAACTGACACCATCAGGCCCTCAGAAACACAGCGAGAAAAAGGCCAAATGTGACACACACACACCGGCCTGCCATGTGTGTGTGCGTGTGTGTGTGTGTGTGTGTGATCTACATCATTATCTGAAAGCACTGTAACACGATTAGCCTTCACTGTGGAAAACGCAATGGCACCCTAGTCAATCACGCACACACACACACACACACATTCGTTCATGCATACAATCATCAATCCAATTTACTAAGATTATTGAAGTTAAAATAAAAGGAAAACACACACACACACACAGACACACAAGAAATGAGTATTGAGTATCGCTCATGATAGACGCCGGTCGCCTGAACACTCAGTGGTGCGCAAACGCTCTGTGAAAACACAGACTTGGGTAAAACAACAAGATGGATTACACAGGCTCGGGGAAGATTAGGTGTTGTGTGTTTGAAGAGTGTACTCTTCCGATAAAACCAATGGCAATTCCTTCTTTTCGCCAGGCTTATGAATGATGGCATTTCACGGAGTCAGGGGACTGTGAAGCATGCCAAATCGGTTGTGAAATGTGAGTTGCATGTGTCAAAGCTTGTGCGTGTGCGTGTGTGTGCGCGTGCACATGTATGAACGGAACAAATATCCAGAGTGTCCCTCGTAGCCCCCCCTTCCCCATCCCTCTTTCTCCTTCTCTCTCCTACTCACAAACACACACAGAAAAATTCTACCTGCTTTGGGCAGAAGTTTGTCAAAGCCTCAGAATGTTTGTACTTTTAAGGGTCAAAGGTCATAAGAAAGCAAACTGTCAAGCACCATGACTTGAATTTCTCGGATAGAAATTCATAAAATTCCACCGATTGTCTATTGTTGTTCTTCGTTGCTAGGAAGCGTTTGTGTGGAGGATCTAGTGAATATGATCAGGATTAGGGATGTTAATGATTAACATTAACATTAATAAATGCATTCACACTGCACTGGTGCAGCCCAACTTTAGATTGTCTTAATATGATCTAGTCTGTTTATGGCAAAATAGAAGGTTTTTTGCATGCAGAATTATAATATGTGTCTATACTTTAAATAACCAAATGATATCCAAGTTTTAATCAACTGCAGAATTCCCTTAAATGCAAGGTGCAGGTGTGTATGTTTGATAAATAACCATCACTTCCAAACAGAGCAGAGATTAATTTATTTAAAAAAATTACATTAGAGAACACCTTCTCAGGGAATATTCCTTAATTGTCATTCGCCGTGGCTCCAGAGCAGCGAAAAAAAATATAAAGTTATAGTATAAAGTTAAGTATAATGTGAAATTCAAACTGTTGCAGCTGTGATACTTTTAACTACAGTACTGTAAACTTACTAAGTAGTCATACTGGTGTAATAAATGAAATTGAGTAAATTACCATACTTTTATTTATTCATCTTGATTTTGCTGAGCACGATTTTTGTCTGCAAGGAATGTCCTAATTTGTCACCTCGTCGACGACTGAAACAAGTAAACACCCCGGCTTTTATTAGGTCATTTACGGTATTCTAGAGTCCGTTTGCCAATGAGACATGAGGACATTAGCACAAGATGAATCATAAAGGATTCAAATTGTGAGTGTGCCGATTAAACCCACGTTCCTGCGTTCGTAGTACACATAACATAGAGGAACGTACACCCACCGCCCCCCTAAATATTACCCATGCGTCATCGCAGGGGCGGCGACGTCCAGCCTGACCCTGTGGCGGCCGCGTTTCGCGCTGATGCCGCTCAGCCAACCAATGAGGACGGCCGACGCCGGCCTGCCTGGGATCACCGCTCCAGAACAAAGAGTCACTCAGCCCCTGTCAACAAGCCCGCTCCATTCACTCCCACGCTGGCGTGCGGATCCACACGAACAACAAACAGGGACAGCGGCAAAAAAAAAAGACAAAAACAAAGTAACGTGGGCCCTTTTGTCGGCCCGTGAGAAATCAGAGCAACGTTGCTCGCACAAACCAACAAGTCAACAAGTGGCACTCTGCCCCGTCCCCCTTCTTTGCAGAAAGAGAGGGGGGGGCTGTCGGCCACGCGGGGCACGGTGCCAAGCTTCCAGATTCTTTGGAGCACGCCACCCGTTGCCAACCTGGGGGAGCCTGCTTTGTTGACTGGACAGCTGCTGCTCAAACGGGACGGCATGCCCCCACAAACAAGCCCTTCCAACACACTGCGAAATCTAAAATAGTAGTATCACACAAAAGGCAACACGGACTCGTCAATCCACACACACACACACACACACAGCAAACCCCCCCCCCCTCCCCGTTTTCATTTTACGTCTCATTTTCGGCCTCTGTGGGGATTGAGTTGTGCTGAAAGAGACTTGACCATTGTGCTGACAGGACTCCGCTCGCAGCCTCGGCTGCACTGGTGACTGTAAAGGTATTGTGCAACAGCTTTTGTGAACGCGGCGCTGCACGGACGGACAGACGTGCACATTCAAGACAGCCCAATTCTAACAAGCTTCCATAAAGAGGTGTTTCGTCCTATAGGACGATCCAAATAGTTCACAGTTTAAAACCTGCAATGTTCCAATGTAGAAACGAATAAATAGCTGAACATTTTTCCCTTTTAGTTAAGAAAACACAGACATAAACTACACCAGTCCAAATAAATCAGACCATAAATAAGCCATTATACAGTCACATGCATTCTTTAGTCACTCCCTCACAACTATAAAAAAGACAGAACACACACACACACACACACACACACACAAGTTCCCTATGCCAGAAAGTGTTTCCATCCGAGAGCTGAATTCTCTTCTTCACACAATCTTCAGCCCTAAGCATACACTTTAATATGGAGGCAATTAGGTCACTTTGAATCAGTGCTTAGTAAAAGTAGAAATACTGGTGTCTAAAAATACTCACCAACAAGTTAAAGTGCTGTACACGCAAAGTGAATGTAAAGAAAGTAAATTGCATTTATCTTTAAATTATACTTACATACTGTACATGAGTAAATGCACTTAGTTATGCTTCTAATTAGGCCAATAACTTAATATTCTGCCTCCAAGGCAACCCTTGCTATCTATTTTACACATGTGATAGACAATAATAGCCTTGTTTTTCAGAATTGAATCACATATATCTATGTATTATTCTGTTAAGTGACATGTTGCATGAATATAAATCATTATTTTAGCGCAAATGTGCAACTAAAGGAAGAATGCCAAAAAGAAAAGCTCAGCGGTAATAAATGCGCTGTATGCATCACATGTATGCGTGCAGCTCTGTGCATCAGTCCAAAACGCTGCAGTCAGGGAGCTTGTTTGCTTCGCTTTTCCCACCCACTGGCCCACATAAACACAGCGCAGGCCCTATCAAGCCCTTTGTCCCGCATTTCTGATGCCGCCAAATATCATGACAACCCCGCCCCCCCCCCCCCCCCCCCCCCCACACACACACACACACTCCCGGTTTGATGCAATATGCAGCCGAATTTACGTTGCGGCTTTCCGGATTCGTGTTGGGTTTAGCCGCAGCCGGTTGAATTTCCCATCGTCCCCATCATCATCATCATCATCATGAGCGGCGGCTGCGGTTGCGCCGTGAAGGAAGCGGCTGAACGCTGCAAAACACCGCACAACAAAAACAGTGAAGCGCTGCCTGCCGGTCGGGACCGGGGCGCGCACGCACGCACGCACGCACAGGCACGCACGCGCACATACACACCTTCAAGCTGGACTTGAGCGGTCCTTTGGCTGCGGTGTGGTTGAAGCCGGCGGAGATCTCGTCCTCGGAGAACTCCTTGAGGCTGCCGTCCTGCATGAGCACCGTGTAGACGCTGCGCCGCGCTCCGGCCGCCGCGTCCCGGTTCTCCTGCTTCACAGCCTGGACCACCCCGGTCACCGGGGCTCCGTCCCCCGTCGGACTCGGCGCGTAGACGCGGCTGCCGAGGATCGAGCGCTTCACCAAGCGCCTCGTGTGCATCTCTGGGGGGGGGGGGGGGGGGGAAGTGTCTCTGGGAGAGAGGGGGGGGGGGCGGTGGCGAACCGGTGGCTTTAAATCATCAAACGTCGAATTCTAGCCGGTAAACAACGTCGAGGAAAACACAAAACCGCAGCGGGTAGACGACGCGCTCCAGCAGCCCGGACAGAATGTTAGAAAGCGGCAACATGCTCGGGGGGGGGGCGGAAAAAACTGAGGAAGCGGTGTCCTGAACGCACCGGACGACGCGGGGGAAGTTCGACTGGAAGCCCGCGGCGTGAAAAACAATCCGTTCGCCGCTAAACAACCTCCACATCCAACCGGCTACCGATCTTCCTCCGTTCGACCTGTTTGTTTTCCCCACTGCTCCCTGTGAGCTGCGGGGTCGGCGGGAAAACACGGAGAAGCCGCGCCGCCATGACACCCGCGCCCGGTTTACCCACCCGGCGCTTTTAACGCGCGCGAAACGCCTTTAACGCTTAATATTAGCGGCGAATCCGTCGAGTTGTTCCCCCCCGGTGCGGTTTAATCCGCCTCCGAACCGGCGCGAGGTCCCCGGTTTCGGCTCCGGATGCGTGAGTCCGGGTGGATCCAGATCCAGCTCCGGTGGAATCCAGTCCGGGATTTGCTGCGACCGAGCGCAGCCTCTACCGGCGGAATGCTGCCTGTAAACATGTGCGGTCCGGCGGCGGCGGCTGCGATTGGTCGGCGCTGCACACGCCTCCGCGAGCCCCGCACCGCTCCCCCTGCTCCTCCCGCAGGAGGCAACGCAAAGCCGGGAGGATGCTCCATTCAAAACAATGACGCAAGGACGGAGAGGAAGCGAGCAGGGGGGGGGGCGATGGGAGGGAAAAAGGAAAAAAACAGAAAAGGAAAGAAGGAAAGGGAAAGTTCGAGCGGACTTTTGCTTCTGCTTTGACCTAGTTGTTGCAGGGAAATGACGAATTTACCGGTAAATACTGGATTATTTCTATTTAATGCTGCAGGCACAATTTTACATGCAAATGTAAACTTAGTAATAAATCCATTCGAAGAGATAAGTCTAATATAAATAGATGTTATTACTATGGGTTAGTGCTTAGTAATTGTCTGTTAT
Source organism: Eupleurogrammus muticus (assembly GCA_036785175.1). Lineage (NCBI taxonomy): Eukaryota > Metazoa > Chordata > Actinopteri > Scombriformes > Trichiuridae > Eupleurogrammus > Eupleurogrammus muticus. The sequence continues at coordinate 18,563,485 of JAYKQN010000020.1, forward strand.
TAAAGGGGAGGAGTCCCAATAAACAGGTATCAAGTCTAACAATTAAATTGCTTTAATCGTAGCAAGTTGATGGAAATGTTTAATCACATATGCAATATTTTGAAAAGGCACATTGTAATAACAGTTAAATGTGAAATATGAAAATATTTTGAATGCAAAGGTATTGGAACACAAATATTTTTTATGAACATTTTTAAATACTGTAAGTTTATCTACACATGAAAAAGGCTTTAGTGTGTTGGTAGATGTATTGAAAAGAAATGTGTATAGCTCTGAAACAAAAGGTGATTCAATACTATGGTCCTAAGGTACTTTTACACCAACGGATCAGTGTTTGGCAGGATAATAAAGTAAAAAAAAAAAGTAAAATCCAGTTTACAATCATTCATCGGGTCTCGCAAAATGTACATTTTGTGTTCATGTTGGTTTCTTGTCATTTTATAATATATTTTTTAAAAAAACAGGATTTTTGTGCGATTTTTTGACACAAAAAGTCAAATGTTAGATAGTTAAACCATATGGTACTATTTTTTAGGTATACACTTGAGGAAAAAGTACAGATATGTGACCAGAAAGGGACTTTAGTACAACTTAAAGTCACCTATTATACTATTACTTGTGTAAAACTCTTAACATATCACTTTTCTGGGGTTTATCGGAAGTTCTGATACTCATAACATGACGTATTTGCAATTTAAAGTACAAGAATTCCAGTTACTATAGGAGCCCCTGAAAGCAGCGGTCATTTTTTGGGCCTGTCTCATACATATTCATGAGCCTTTCTTCTGATTGGCTGTTTTTTCTGTGTGTGTCGGAAGATTGACAAATGTGTGTGTGACAGTGGGAGCAGGTGGGCCGTGCCGGGAATCTCTACAACCCCATGTATCACCAAGTCAAGGAAGCACAAACGAGCCGTGAAATTTCCCTGTTTTTCCACATGGTTGATGCATGGGACAGTTTAAAAAAAAAGTGCACAACACAGGACCTTTAAAGCACTTGGTATTTATTCTTGAGCATTAAAGTAATTTTCTATTACTAAATGTAATTGACGATTTAAGGTAAAATTGCAAGTTAATGCTGTTAGTAAAGTAAGACATATATTTAGCTTATAATACTTTTGCATTGTGTATGTAGGTATATATTTCTCTAGTAGGATTTTTCCATGCACCACTTTAACATAGAATGGAGTATTTATGCACTGCAGTAGTGGTATATTTAATTTAAGTAAAGGAGTGGAGTGCTTCTACTATTGGTTTTCGAGCATGTAGCCTTCATTTCTCATCAATATTAACATGCACATCATGCATCTGCTAAGGTGAGCCAAGCAAATCCTGGCCAGCTGTGTAGTTTAGAGACAATCAAAGCTATGGAGTGATCTTTGTGCAATAACTCGAGCTCAAAAAAAACAATGCACCAGTCAGTGTTCCCCTTTCTGTGATTACATTAAATTACACACACAGCTCTTATGTATGCTACATCCTGTATGAAATAGGAACCTCATGTGACTCAAGTTGCTGCTCTCTGAAGGGGGAAAAAAAGACAGATCTGATAAAGAGTCCCCTCTGATTAGAAAGTCCATAGTGCTTTGATAAATCAAGTTTACCGGTGAGACGGTTTCATTCATCGGGGCGATCACCCAGAGAGAATGTTTTCCTAGTAACAAATGGCCTAATTAACGTCAAACGTAATGTTTTTTGGAAAATCATACGCGGCTCACCATCCTTCTACATGACAGCGCCCGGCGAATAAAAAAGACATTGACATATTTATTATATATATATATATATATATTTTTAATAGAACAATTCACATCATAAAATATTTACATGCAGAGAATGGAAACCGGACAGAGCGGAGTGACAGATGTGGCCATAACTGCCAGAACAGGCTTTGCCCTGTGATCAAAGGCGGGTGTCGGCGTGGACTCGTCTGCTGGTTGTATGAGGGGGAACAAATGGTCTCATTAAAGGAGTAGTGGAGCTGAAGGAGCGGCGGCGAGGGTCCATCTCCAACACACACCCCCCACCCCCCCCCCCCCCCATTCCCTGAAGGGTAATATATAAATACATGTGTGTTTATGTGACCAAATTGGACAGCTAGAGAGAATAAGTGTAAGGTAAGTAGCTATTAACAGTATCTGTGTGTTGTCCTGACTGGATTTTGGCACTAAAACATCCCCCTGTTGACAGATAATTTCCTTAGAGGTCATTTATAGTGTTCCATGAACACCATTATATCTAAATGATGGCACCACCCTGATACACAACCACATTATTCGGCAGGAAAAAAAAAATCCACTCAAATGGTCATGTGTTGTTTGTAATGATAATTAGCTATTTTCAGAAACAGGACATACTCTTTTTAAGGGCTTCATTTAAACACAGGACAACTTAAAAGCCCAATTTCAGATGTAACAGCATTCTGTTGAATATTATTACACCGTCAGTGTGAGCGCGACAAGCTCAGACATGTCTAACACAGCACGAGGCCGGGTGATGTAATGCTGTATTATTTTGTTATGACTGGGTTGTTCTGCAAACGGGGAGGGGAGGGGGGGAGATACCGTCGTAATGAAGGAGAGATTTACAGCAAAAAAAATACTCTGTAAAAGAAACAAACAACAGTTTCTGGACAGTGATTACGTTTTTAAATAAAAGTACCACAACTCACTGTTCACCTAAAAAAAAAAAAAAAATGCACGTACCAGCGCATTGTACCATATTTATGATATTTGATTGAACTTCTTCAGAACTCAAAAAGATTATTTAACAACTTTTGAATTACAATACAAGGGCGAAAAAGCTGCTTCTCGCTTCTTCTTTAAAACAAGGCTGACATACAGTACATCAGTGCTCTCAACAGACTTCTAATTATACCACTCTGGACATTGTACAAATGAGTAAAAGCTAAAGTTTCCAGCGAGTAACAATCGGATAAAATAGTGCTCTTAACTATATACAAGCCTCGGTTGGCATGTCGTCAGTACACGCTACAAACGTATGGATTCGTGTTGTGCTACTAGTTGGTTAAAAAGCGTTATATATGAACAATTGTGCAGAAATGTTACTGCATTGTGATGATGCTTTTGATAAGCTAAATAAATGCAGTACCGTTATATCATACCTTGTGCTTTAAAAGTCATCAGGGATGCCAACTACAGACCGCGTACTGTACCAAGAGTCGGCTCAGCAAACAAAAAAAAAAAATCTGCTGATCGACAGAATTGCAGTAAAAAATACAGGTTTTGGGTATTGGTTCACCATCTTGCATAAAAGTGAAAGTGGTTTAGAAAATCAACGGCGCTGCAACATGTGAATATGATCTCACATTTGTCTCTATTTTTTTTTCTTTTAAAAGTCGGGGGGATACGTACCTTTACAACTGTCCATCACCTCACAACTCACTTCATTTCACATCGCAATAAAAATGCTAGAAACCTCTATAAAAATCCTATGTACGTTTCTCTCACACATACTCTGTAACGTTTCACAATTACACAACAATATGCATCTTCAAATAAATAGGGATCTCGCACAGATGCGGACGTGGCCTGTAAAACGGCTAAAAATGCTTTCAGAAAGTATCGTGAAACCACGACAGGTCTCCTCTTTTTCACCATTTGCTTCCATTTTTTTTTTTTTTTGCAAAACTACAATTCCTTTTCTCCTGTCCCGTCACATGTTTCCCCCCCCAAAAAAATCCAACGTCACGTTTGTCTCTACTACTCTACTTTCTGCTCGTCATTTGGTCACATTTGCTTTCCATAGGCTTTCACAGGAATTTCTAGCACTGTGGAGGAGCTGGCAATCTGACAGAGAATAACCTCGAAATACCATCTAACACCTCGATAAAACATGACACTGAGTCATCTGGTGGGAGCTAGAAAGTCACCAGCAGCTGCAGAGGCACAAACGCTGGTACAGTACCTCCATATGTACAGGAAGTGCTTGTTTGTACGGATTATATGGCACTGAATTCTTGGAGTTTTTTTGTTAAGTCACAGGCACTGAGAAGTGTCCTCAGCTAACGCCTTGAAAAGCTGCATGTGTGCTGTGATTTGATATTTATGTGATTAATATATTTATTCGATCAATGCATGATATGCACTGTCAGCACACACACACACACACACAAAAAAAGGGGAGATATGGAGGAGAATGATCCAAAGTGCACTCTACGCGTGATTAATGCCCGATGACAGAGGAACTACAGCTCATTGACTAACAGGCCTACCGGTACCGATGACATTCACCCTGGCTGATAAATTAAAGGAGTCAAGTTCCGATATAATAAACCGTACCCAAACTGTAAAAGACGACACTCATGCATCGATGAAAGTACGCCGCGGCGGCAGGGACGTTTCTGTGTTTCTTTTTCTTTTTTTCCCCCAAAGTCATGCACCAAAAAGCATGCTTGGTGGCAAGTTCAGAGTGTGTGTGTGTGTGTGGGGGGGGGGGGTTCTCCCAACCCGCCACAGATGATGGTGATAGTGACGATTTAAAGGAGGAATGAAAAAAAAAAAAAAAGGATTCAGAGCCGCGACATTTCCCGGCTCAGACCCAGCTCCCCGACGCTCTCGTAGTCGGGCTCCGCCTTGGAGGCGGCGGCCGCCCCCTCCGCCCCCGCCCCCCCGGGGGCCCCCCGGCCCTCGTCCGGGCTGTTAGTCTTTGGGATGCGGATGGTCTCGTAGCCGGGGTCCGTGGCGGGGTCGTCGTCCCCCGGCTCGGCCTCGCCGGGCTGGGCGTAGATGTCGCGGACGGTGGCGTACAGGTCGCTGGAGGACGAGGCCGGCACCAGACCTTTGATCTCGGCGATGCTGCTGTAGTCGTGCTCCTTGTCGTCCTCGTTCACGGCGTCGTCACAGTTTGTTTTGTTGACTGTGGAGTAAACTGCTGACTGAAGGACAGAAGACACACGATAACGTTTGTTTAGATTCCTACTCTGGTCTCTTAAAATATACATTTTGTGTTCATGTGGGTTTCTGGTCATTTAAAAGTCCATTTTTAAAAAATATGATTTTTTTTGTTGCTATTTTTATACATAAAAAGTCAAATTCTGTAACCACAAAGAATGATGAATTTAAAATATTTCATCCACCTAGAATCTAAATCTAGATGATAGCATGTATTTGTCACTTGTAAAATCTTTTCAAAAGAGATAAACTATGTGATAAGAAAATTTAAGTGTTACATCACATGTTTGTCCTTTAGCTTCTTTACTAATATTCTTAACTTCCCTTCCACTGCTTTTATTTATTGCTGTGTTAAGCGGCACATGAGAAAAGTACAGATATGTTACCAGAAATATACTTATAGTTAAAATCACCTATTATACTATTACTTAAAATAGTAAAACTCTTAACATATCACTTTTCTGGGGTTTATCAGAAGTTCTGATTCTCATAACATGACGTATTTAAAGTTTAAGTAAAACAAATTCCATTTACTGTAGGTTTACAGAGCTCTGAGTTTACAGCATCGCCGCAATTTGTTTTGTTAAAAACAGTAAACTGACAAGAGACATAATCACCTTTATTTAGATTATTATATGACATATATAGAACTCTGAAAAACATAATTAACACCCTCACATCCTATTATCTGATAAAGTATGACTATTTTCACAGATTTCCTATTTTTCTTTTCTGTTCTTTCTTTCTTTTTCGTATTCTTTCCTGAGCTCGCGTTGTCATTCAAGGAGTAAAGTGCTGCCGTCTCGGGACTGGAAGACGACAGTCTGGAGATTCAGGGAGTTACCGCACACTTACCCCATTGTCTGACAAAATGTGTTTGTCGAACGCCGGCGCGGGAGAGAGAGGAGAGTGTAACTGGAGGAGAGAAGAACAAAAAGATGGATTTAGATACGGCAGACAGGGTATGAAGAGAGGGGGGAAAAACAGAGCCCAGATTCAGACGTCTAAAACACTCCTGAGGCGACAAAGTGAGCGCTTACTGATGGTGAGCTAGACAAAAAGCTGGTGGCATGCTAAAATTCTAAAATTTAGCACCAACCCACAGAGTTTAAACAATATTATTTGTGCTAATGCAGTTCAGTTATTGACCTGACACACAGAAAACTGTTAGAAAACTATTGACAAATCATCAAAATACATAAAAAAGAGTGGAAACCGATCAATAAAGTGAACTTCTGAACAAGCCATTGGTGTGGTACGTACTATATAGAGCTAATGTTGTATATAACCACCCATTCATTAAGAAAATTATCGAGTGAAAGTCAATAGGCGGTGACACCGCGTGCGCTGTTTTTCGTACACGGCCTCTGTCCGTTCCACCTCATGATCGATGGTGGAACCATTAATCATCCACACGCCACACACCTCAGGAACCTAATGAGAAGCTCGATATCCCTGCCAGCGTTGGCTAAATGCTTTTTATATGCACGTCTGACTGTAAAACACTGCTTTTTGTGTCCCCTTATAACTCCATGCAATGAATGTATTTCATCAATTTATGCTGATTCATTAGAAAAAAAGAAAGCTGTTCACGTAATGAGGCACAATGCATATAAATGCATGTAAACGCTTCATTTATTTAATATTTATTACTCCAAATATGTAGACAATACAATACAATGAGCTTAGCCCACAGTATCCCTATCCTATTGTGAGCAGTGCATCTCCTGAATGAAAAACTGTGGTCCGTCCATCCATCAAACCGTCCGCCCCAGCTGCTGCGTCGTCCTGTCGCCTCGCAGATACATGATTTCTCTGCCGTTTTTTTTTTTTTTCCTTCCTCGCAGAGTGTAAATCAATACGATTCCTCTATGGGTAACGCGTGTTTGGAGACATGATTACTTTTATAGATCGGACGCGTCGCAGCAGATATGCCTTCTTCGGCATTCCGCCTTAATTAGCCGACCAATTAGGCGGAGAGCCCTGGAGGGGTCCTGGTGTGAAACGCAGACTCGGGTAACTCGACCCGGCTGCTGCACCACCGAGTGTGCGCACAATATATTTAACCTGAAAAACTTTATTTTAACGGGATGTTTGCCTGTGTGTGTGTGTGTGTGTGTGAGAGGATTATGACATGGTGTTATATGGCGTAGGAGGCACAAAGACATACAGGACACGCAGCGTGACAGTAAGCTGATTAGTGGACGGACACCTCAGGTGTCAAAGTGTCAGTCATGGTGACGTCCAAACTCACGCCAATAAATCAGTATGAACACGTCATAACAAGGGAATACAGATTGTCTGTGTTCCCTTTTTTGCAAATGGCAGATTACAAAGCAAACCATATACTACCCATAGTATGTTACTACACTGTTACTACACATATAGGGAAATCCTCTATGGTGATTCCCTTAAGCGGCAGGTTAGAGCTCAGCAGAGAGTTCACCAGGGCTGTGTGTCCCACGTGTGTGTGTGTGTGTGTGTGTAACCGCCCACTGCCCGGGTCAAATTCATTTCCTGCACCTCACATGAAAAGCCCGTAGGCGACACACACACACACACACACACACACAGTCAAATGACTGCAAACAAGTGTTACTGCTGTATATGACGGTTCAATAACCGAACAGCTGCATGGGATCGAAGACGCTGCGAATGAAAGGTGATGTGTGTGTGTGTGTGTGCGTGTGTGCGTGTGTGTGCAGTGAAGGTTGGACCAGAAATCGGGTGTATGTATGGAAAAGTAAGTATATGAGACTAACTGTGTGTGTGTGTGTGTGTGTGTGTGTGTGTGTGTGTGTGTGTGTGTGTGTGTGAGACAGAGACAGAGAGAGAGTGAGTTTCTATAGCCCATCTCATCCATCATGAAACCAGACTAACTGTCACAGTGATGGTGGCCAGCTGGCGCTCACTAAGCTCACACACACACACACACACACACACTCGTGTCTGACAAGACAAATCACCGACGGCTCGTGGTCATACATGGGCAAACCGCGGGGAGCCGGGAACATTCCGGGTTAACCTTAAATCAGCCCCAGGGAGTCTAGGTGTAGCCGAATATATGTAAACACATCTCTGTAATGTCGGAGAAATAACAGAATTAATGCTGACTAGACATGGCAACACGGTACATGTGGGATCATATAGAAAGGAAAGCATTGGTGTGTGTGTGTGTGTGTGTGTGTGTGTGTGTGTGTGTGTGTGTGTGTGTGTGTGTGTGTGTGTGTGTGAGGATTTCATCATTCTAACAGGAGTCAGATGGGACCTGCTGTCCAAATGAGCAGCAGTGATTACCTAATTAGCTGCAATAGCAGAGACAAAGGAAAAGGAGAAGAAAAGAAACCTGGAAGAGGACGTTGAAGGAAACTTCTGGTGTTATCACAACTTTTCTTGGTCTTGTATTTATTTTTTTTGTTGCAGTTTTGGCGGTTAAAGCTACATTAAATTGATGTTGTGGTCACTTGATGGGGGGGTAATTGGCTCGTTTGAGGGAAAGTAAATCAAAATCCTCCAAAAAAAAAAAAGAAAATAGCCTGCAGGAATCTAAAAAAATATGTACAACCTGTTCCAGATTAAAACAACGTTATCAGATCGGTCGACTCAAGCTTCCACTCACTCACTGTTTAAACAGCGTCCTGTAGGTAGAGGAGCCCATTAAATGATCTGTGATTATGTAATTCAATCAGTTTGCATTCAGCCAATAGCAGCTGATCATCAATCAGCTGACGTGTAAACCTCACTCACGTGTCATTCCAGAGATAAGGAGATTAAGGGATGACACTTATGGAGGAATTAATGCACGTAATTCTGTTTAACTTCTCTTGGGTACAGCATCAATATATGTATAGTATACTGTTAAATTTTAAAGCAGCAAGCTGCCAAAACGAGTAAGTTGCCTTTTGTTAATGTTCTGTATGCATGCTATATGGAGCTGTAGTTTTTAAATAAATTAACCTTGCGTTTTTAGGTTCAAACAGGCACAAAATCTTGTTTTTCTTCATTCTCCTGGCAGTGCATTTTGCTCAAATAGAGAGAAATAGAGTCTCATTCCAATAAATGCGTTGATGTGCCAGGGCCTTTAGTAGAGAATTCATGTATGCAGGTAAGAGTGTGTTCAAAACCCTTTTGGCTTACAATCCCTTAACGGTGTAAAATGAATCCATGAACAGGTTTGTCCCTTCCAGGCTACTGTAGAATCACTCAATGATGAAAACACTATAGTCAGAGGAAGACCTGCTCCCCGTGTGGATAAAAACATCTTAATCTCAGATAATAAAAACCCAACAATCTTGACTTGTATTGAATAATACACTAATTAAAACATGCTTATGAATATTATATTCAATTTCCTATTTCTGCCAAGTCTATTTCACTAATTGCCGCTAAATATACTGATTAACGACTAAAGGAAAATGTTTTCTTTTCCCTCCCCGTGCTTTCCCATCCTTTTTATCCTCTCGTTTCTCATGCGCGACGAGCAAGTTATAACAAACTCACGACTATTGTTGAAAAGAAGAGAAAGTAAAGACGAGGGAGGAGGAAAGCAAATAGCTCAGAATGAAGCGAGGAGTCTTCTCATTCACATTTCCTATTTCATATTTTCTATTTTTCTTGCTTTTCTTCCATCTTTATCTCACCCCTCGTCTCGCTCTCTTCCTCCATCACCCTTCATGCCTCCCGGTCCATTCAATCTCTCCATCTCTTTCTTTATTCCGTCCATTACTCTCTCCAGCTCTTCCCATTTTCCTCCTCCCTCCCTCCTCTCCTACACCTCTTAAATTCCTTCCCCCCGGTTTGTCACTCTCCGTTAAGCAGTGCTGAGCCGGCAGCTTAGCAGATGATAATTGTGCGAGGATAAGAAGACGGTACGTCTTTTTTTTTTTTTTCGTCCTTTGTCCTTCAACGTCCACTAAAGAAGGTTTTACAGAGGTGGACTTGTGTCCAGTGACCTGCACAGATCAGAAAGACGATACCCGGCTGTAAATCAGAATTCTTATGAGACGAATTTGATGTTTTAAGGTTCTGTGTTGCTTTGTATTTGATGTCATTTTCGACTTTTCCTGTTCTGAATCTCTTGCACGCCTGTCCATCCTGGAAGAGGGAATTCTCCTCTGTTTCTCCTCCAGGTTTTTCACATTTTTCCTCGTTAAAGGGGGTTCTAAGGACAGGGGATGTTGTGTTGCTTTTATACAAACTGTAAAACCCATTGGGGCAAATCTCAGATTTGTGATTCTGGGCTAAACGATTATAATTGAACTAATTCCTTAGCTGTAAATTCGTATAATCTATGTATATTGAGTGCTCACCTCTCCGTTGTGAAGCCCCGCCCCCGCCAGCCCGTTCACCACCACCGGCTGGTTGTCGTTCTCATCCAGAACCTTCTCCGGCACCGGGGGGGGCGGATCGTCCTCTGGCTCCTCCTGGGGTCTGTGGGCCGGCGCGGCGGCGGCGGCGTTGTCGGAGCGCCGCCTGGCCTCCATGTCGGCGCTGTGGCGGCTCTTCTTGTTCAGGTCCACGGAGGCGTACTCCACGCCCGCGCACAGGGGCCCCCGCTCGGGCGTGCAGGGGCTGAGGTGGCCGTTGAGGAGGGGGGCGGGCGGGTGCTGGGGCGGCTCCTCCTGGCCCGGCCGGGCGGTACCGTTGGGGAGGCCGAGCGGCGCCGGCTGGTCCTTGAGCTCCTTTACCGTCTCGTACAGCGAGTCCTCGACGCTGACGTCGCGCGACGCCACCGCGATCTCCTTCACCACCTGGAAAAAAACACATTAATAAGCCTTTTAATTCTCATTAGCTCAAACAATCCGTCAACCAATCACAGCTTTAACGACTAACGAGAACGTGACTTGAGGTGTTGACCTCGTAGGTGCTGTCGCCCGAGGCCGGGGGGCCGTCCCCCATGAGGGCGTTGTTGGGCGGGATGCTGGGCAGCTCGCGGTCCTGGTGACACTTGGAGAACCTGAGTTCTGATTGGCTGGAGAGCATGTCCTCGGACGGCTGGGGACTCGTGTCCTGTGTGTCTGAGAGAACTGGACGAGGAGGGGAGAGAGATAAACACAACTTCCTGTTCAGTGGCTTTCAATGCATTTTATTTTATGAGAACAAATTTTATTTTGACCTTTGACCTTTTGGTCTTATTACTGTAATTTCCACAAAATCCACCCAAGTCAAAATAACTAAGAACATTACAGACAGTAGATAAAGTCTTAAAAAACAACAGCTGAGGTTAAAAATGACCAAGATGACAAATAAGAATCATAATATAACATAATATGAATGTTATTATCATGTAACTGAATAATTAATAGACAGCAGGGACTAATATTATCACAAAGATAACAAGGAAAACAAATATGGCATGCTAACTATCTTAGCTAGACCTGCAAAATTCCTCAAATAATTAATTAATTAGTCATTTACACTTATTGTGACCCATTTATTCTTAAAGGCAAATTCTATGGGTTATATCATAGGCCAAGTGGGCCACATAGAACATATTCCTACATTTTTTCCCCAAAATAAAACTTTTTATGTCTAAAGATCTGTATTTTGACATACATGTGACATTGGGCATTAGTGGTGAACATATTCTATGTTAGGATGATTAGTATCTGTCACTTTTTGGACAGTCTCTGCGTGGATCAATGAATCAGCAGGTTGATGGATAATGAAATCGCTGGTTATCTGCAGCTCTTACTTGTACCGCTGGTCTGAGGTCCGTTGTGAGAGCTGCTGACCGCCACGTCCGTCACGGGGCTGTCGGCTGATTGGCTGATCGTCTCTCTCTCCGAAACCTGTGCAACGAAAATGACGAATTAAAATCAAGTGAATGAATTCGCTTTATCGAAAGGGAACAGGAATCATTCTTCACCTTGACACTTGCTTGTAAAAGTCACGACACACACACACACACACACACACATCACAATACGTTTTTTTATCCGTATTTATAGAACTCATTAAACTTCCCTATCAGAAATAACATTTCTGATTATACTAAGCACATTACTGGTTCTTTGTGCATGGTTAATTAAATATAATGAATGTTTACCCGCCAACAAGTGACATCTAAAGATAGATAAGACTTTCTGCCACAGTTACCAGATTCATGCTTGGTGAAGTTCTGCTGTTTAATTACATCTCAGATATTTGTAATTGGATTTGAGTTGATCAGAACGTTGTCAGTAACACACACATCTCACTCCGTGTTGCTAACTGGTCCGTTAATTACAGACTTAAATCAACAGAAAGAGGTCGATGTGACGGGGAAGCGGCATGTGACGATGTTTTACTTTACTTTCCTCGATCACATGACCAATCCGCCAGCTCTGAATAAACCGTGAGAAAAAAGCGGTGATGAATCGACAGTCTCTCCACTTCCAGATGACTGTCAACAGAGAGCACGCCTTATTACCCAGGAAGCATTGACTCGACTGATGCTACTTTATAAATAGATAGTGGGAAACATTGTACTGCAGTAGTCACTATAATTAACTCATAGTGTCTAAATTAGGCTCAACATTGATAAACTAAAACATTAAAATGCCCTTAGATGTACTTAGTAATAAAAACAAGTAGTATAATGTACTGTAATAATACAACACAGTCCACATAATCAGTGATTTAAGTGATGATAATTACTCCTGTAATATTATTAATGACGATCAATGACTCAGCTTATTGAGTATTTCTACTTTGACCTGCTCAGAACACAGAACACGGCGTTCAGCCCTCTGAACCTGGTCCAAGTCACGATTCTCTTTGTTTGGCCTTTTGTTGTTTTTCCCTCTCTGTGTCAGGCTGTGTTTCCAGCAGCTCCACGACGCCACCTAGTGGCCCCACAACCGCTGCTGCTATGATGTAATCTTTAACTGTTTTATCACCAGATTCCTTCTTCTGTGGGTGTTTCAGTCGCTTTATGGACGTAAGGTGCTAGAAACGTAATTTTTTTACCCTTATTATTTGTGATCTTTCATTATTATATCCTGATCAAAATCCTGATTAACAACAACACATAGCGGGTTATTGCAATAATTTCATTATGTTTCTCATGTGTCCGTGAATGAAATTACAAAGGTGTTTTATACGGGCTGATTGACAGGATGATTACAGGTGAGTGGGGGGGGGGGGATCCACTCATCCACAAAGACAAAGCTCCCATTTACCCTGACAGGCCACGCCGCGCTCCGACATTCACGTTCAACCTCCTGAAACAATCTGACCGCCCAGCAATTGCTCCGCTGCATTAAGGTTACAGAGGAGATATCCATCAAACGCGGGAAGGCTTCGTGTGCGCACACACACACACACACACACATGCAGAAAAGCCCAGAGGGAGTGACAGCATGAGGGAGTAAGAAGGTGTCATTTCAGTCTGTGAAAGTCAGGCATTTGTCATACTTAAAGCTGAGCGTCAGTGTTATGGCCAGTGGTAATTTCTATTCACGTCAGTGGCGTGATGTTCAGGAGGACGGTTGACGTTCATGCAATCAATCACCTCCAAAGAGCAAAGGTCAGCTCTATGAATACTGACAGAATATTCATTTTTTCCAGATTATTATGTCAGTAGTATAAATCCTTTCTTTCAGAGGCGTGTTGGTACAATGTGTGAGTCGGACTCATTTTACTCAGCAAATGTCAAATATAACAGATCAATATGGCTGGCGCCTGTTTGGCTTGTGTTTGCTTTATTTTTTGAGCCTTTTAAAAAGCAAAACTGTGGTTTGATGTTATTTGTACCTTTATGGTACATTTAGAACAGATAAAAATGTGACTTTAATATGATATTATGCATTAATAATGGGGCGACACGGTGGTGCGGTGGGTAGCACTGTTGCCTCACAGCAAGAAGGTCGCAGGTTCAAGACCGCCTTGGGGGCCTGGGTCTGGGGCCTTTCTGTGTGGAGTTTGCATGTTCTCCCCGTGTCTGCGTGGGTTTTCACCGGGTACTCCGGTTTCCTCCCACAATACAAAACATGCTCAGGTTAATTGGTAAACTCTAAATTGCCCATAGGTGTGAGTGTGAGAGTGAATGGTGTGTGAATGGTGTGTGTGCCCCACGATTGGCTGGCGACCATCTGGGGTGTATCCCTGCCTCTCGCCTTAACGCGCTGGGATAGGCTCCAGCAGACCCCTGCGACCCCGAAAGGGAATAAGCGGGATAGACAATGGATGGATGGATGCATTAATAATGTCTATTGATAGTCTATCGCTTCATGAATTTGCTATCAAACCGCACCAGATATTGAATTTAAATGTACAATTTTCTACTTTTTCTAACAGAAACCCGCCATGCCTCGCCTTCTACGCTTTCTCTATTTAAATATGTGAGAAGAGCTCTCGGCGTGATCTGTTACCAGCAGTCACCACAAAGACGTCCTATTTTGCGTATTTTTATGTTTCTGTGTCAGCGTGATGGAACTGGGTTAGGAGGTGGATGTCAGGAGGTGTGTGGGTGTGCACCATAGGATGTCAAGGTGGAGATGTGTGTGTGTGTGTGTGTGTGTGTGTGTGTGTGTGTGTGTGTGTGTGTGTGTGTGTGTGTGTGTGTGTGTGTGTGTGTGTGTGTGTGTGTGTGTGTGTCATCCAGACGCGCAGCCAGCCTCATTTACTGGTTGTTACGCTGTCTGATTGCTGACATGTCAGTCAACCCATGCCAGCACTAATGAGTGTGTGAGTGTGTGTGTGTGTGTGTGTGTGTGTGTGTGTGTGTGTGTGTGTGTGTGTGTGTGGGTGATTTTATTCAAAGGGCAGCATGGATAATGCATGAATGAATATTTCACCAGCGTTCATATTAAATTATTGATCTTTTAAATGCTAGGATTTAAATCTCTCCCTGCAGCCGTTTAAGAGGCTAATAAACTTAGATTTCACGTAGCTAAGAATATGTTTTTACAGGAGTGTGTGTCTGTGTGTTTATGTTCCATACGTTCACATGTATTTACAACAAGCTCAACTCACTCCATTCATGAGGTTCTCGTGGTCTGCTGCTGGGTGCCCATTGACAGCTTTCTTCTGCCTAAAAGAGGAAATAGAGATTTGTAATTGTAAAATTGATCACCGAGTCCTTCTCTCTTGCACTCAGGTGTCGGCCTTTTCTTTTTCGATAATGTCTCTATGGATTTCAAAAGGGAAAAACAGCGAATTTCACAAACAGCATGACTGAGAGCACAATTTTTAGGTTTTAAAGGTGCGGTCGCATTCCATTTCCGTTCGCCAGCGTTTCCCAGAACCCGGCTCCTGAAAAAAGGACATGATATCATGCACTTAGAATAACAGAGTAATAACTCCTCAGCCGTGTCTCTACTGGCCGACTGAGCACTTGTGCACAAAAGTGAATCGCCTTTATTTGTGTCTTTACAGCCTGGGGAGAGACATTTCTTCTCTGTGCAGTGTTTTATTTTTTACATTTTATATAACTCGTAATCCGCTTATCATTGTTAACATCTAAAAAAAAACTAGTTTGTGATTTTTGGCATCTCCGCCAACGTTCCTGGCTTACTCACTCGCTCTCAAGAAAAACCAGCGGCCTGTATAAGGTCAGGACACCTCACCTCCTGAGAAATGCTGCCAGCCTCCTCAGAAGTGAGGTTAAAGTTAAAGATTCATCTCGCTGTTAAATACGCGCACACGAAAGGTGAAATAAGCGATTCACCAGCAACTGGATTTGGTGGGCTACAAGTGGTTCTGCAGGTGGATTTGGTAAATCCCTCTGAAAAACCTGGGTCAGGGGTCAGAGAACAGAGCCTTATCCACGCTGAGGCAAAACTAGAACTACTACAATAAGAATCTTACTTAAGCAAAAGTATTAAATACCTACTTGACTCACTATGACTTCTATGTGATGTGTGGCTGCAAGTTGCAAGATTGCAAGAGAAAAAAACCTGCAATTTCCCCATGCAACGTTTTGACAAAAAAAGATGCAAGTTTTCCTGTATGCAAGGAGTAGAAAGTACAAGTCATTGCCACTAAATGTAGTGGAGTAAAAGAAAAAGTATGCATTGTCACTTTTACTTTAATGACTTAAGTACAGTAACGCAGTAAAAATACTCTGTTACGTTCCACCGCTGGCTATTGTTTATCAAGGGAGCCGGAAATCTTTACAATTAATGATTCAGTTTGACAGCACATATACTAATAATTGTGGTAATAAAGTCACCATAGGCCCGAGGGTGTTGTTTCCTATAACTCAGCAGGATGTTTTCCTCTGTGCTGCTGCCTGGATAATTACTGTAGCCACCAAAGCCCTCTCAGGTATTACAGAAGAGTGTGTTTTTTAATATTATTATTATATTTATCGACTTGATGACACAGCAGGAAGTCGCTATGGACACATGTGATTATAATGATGCAACACTGGAATGACCATAAACCTGGTTCGTGTGTGTGTGTGTGTGTGTGTGTGTGTGTGTGTGTGTGTGTGTCTCACCCCTGGCAGCTAGCACACAGCAGCAGCAGCACGGACACCAGCAGCAGGGCGGCGAGGACGCTCAGGGCGACGACGGCGACCAGCTGCCCGCTGCCCAGCCACGACGCCACGCCGCCGCCGCCGGCCGCCGCCCCCGACCCGACGACGCTCGCCTCCGGCCCCCACCACACGCCACTCAGCACCGGAGCCATGACGCATCACACTGTGGGAGGAGAGGACATCGGACAGGTACCGGCTGGAGAAAAAGGAGAAAGGAAACCCATCAGGAGTCGTTTAGTTATTATACCCATATTCAGTTGTTTTAAAGAAGTGGCAAAGTGATGCAGACGAAAACACAGGTTGTTTCTAATGTATTGATTATGGTGCAGTAGCACTGATAACTTGTAGGTGTGTGTCCTGTTTCAACATATCCGGGTTGTTCAGTTTTTTAATTATTTTTAGTAAAAGCAGACTGTGCGTTGAAGTGAAACTGGACAAAGAAACCGAACATCCCAGATGTTTGGAAACACCACACACACCTACAAGTTCTTAGCGCTACTGTACCATAATCAATACATGAGAAACAGCCTGTGTCTTGGTCATTCTATTCTTGATCATTCTTACTGATTTATTATTTATTATCTCGCACTGCAACAACATTAACACACAGACAATGTTTTCAGCTCAGATTTGAACTGTTAGCACCTTTTCAGCAATGTCAATTTCAATTCAATTTAAATTAAATTTAAATTCAATTCAATTTATTTGTAAAGCCCAGAATCATAAATCACAGATTTGCCCCAACGGGCTTTACAGTTTGTACAAAAGCAACACAACATCCCCTGTCCTTAGACCCTCACATCTACAAGGTAAAACTCCGTAGAAGAAGAACCCTCAGGAAGAGAAACAGAGGAGGGATCGCTCTGCCAGGACGGACAGGCTGCAGAATAAGATGTGTGCAGGTGGAAACATGGGACATTACAAACACAAAAAAACAGAGTGTCAGCACCTTAATTTATGTTCAGGGGATAAACAAGAAACGTAATTTCAATTCTTCGTATGTTCAGTTCATGTAAATTGACGATAAAACTCCACGTGACCTTTAGTCTGCGTCACTTTATCCATAGGAAGCTGTTTCATTATGTCTTCAAGACCCAAAAATCGCCAGCAGATCTACTGTGACAATAACACCCTGGGTGAGTAGAACATAACGTTGTGATAAAGAATTAAGGGTCCAATTGAAAAAAAAAAACGTATCCTTTAAGGATAAGAACAGCTTAAACTGAGAATCTGTTTTTTGTTTTTCAGTTCCGTTATGAAATGAGCAAACAAGCCGGTTTCAGCCTCACCACTGTAAACCTATACTTGTGATCTATAATAAAACACTTATGGGCTAGGTAACCCCCAGTCACAAATATAGATCTTCAGTTTTTTTTTAAAAGGCGAAACAGATGGTAAATGTTTAACAAACATGATGACTACAGTTGCAGTAAGGTTGGTGTGGTCAGGCTTATTTTCAGCTACAAATTTGGTTCAGTGGTGTTTACAGCAGCAGGACGTGTATGTGGGACAGGCTCAGAATAAACTGGGGCCTATGTTCCATTGTAATGACGGAGTGCAGCCATGTTGATGTGTTTTTAATCGTTTTTTGGCAACAATGAAGGTCCACAGCACAAAGGAGTACGCTTTCATCAGGCTTTCACTGATTGTTGGTTGTGGTCTTCCCATGCAATGTGACGAAAATATAGAATATGACCAAAGTTATTATTTGAAGGTCTCACTGCAAAAACTGAACCCTTAACAGGTCATTTCTACTGAGTAGAATTATCTTATCCCACTGGCAGATAAGTTATCTTTATTTCAAGATTTTTCAAAGATTAGATTAAGTAAAATCAAGAATAAAATTAAATAAGTTAAATTATCTGCCAGTGGTATAAGATCAATATCTCAATACTTAATATTGCACTGATTGTACCAAACACAAGATATTTTAATGTGTAAAACTTTTTTAACTTTGTCACTGTCATATATATATATATATATATGACAGTGACAAAGTTAAAAAAAAAAATATATATATATATATATATGTGTGTGTGTGTATATATATATATATATATATATATATATATATATATATATATATATATAGAGAGAGAGAGAGAGAGAGAGAGAGATTACTAACCTCTCTGATTGACTGATATGAATGGCTGTGAATGGGGCGGGTGGCTTGTGCAGTTGTGACATCACAACTTCACAGAAGTCCAGGCGGCTCATTTAAAGGCGCTGGTTCTTCAGTGTGTGTGTGTGTGTGTGTGTGTGTGTGTGTGCATCTCTCTGCAGATTGAGTGCTTTGAAACATGGGACAGAATTTCTATCCAACACTTGAGGAGTTTTTATAATACAGTTGCTATAATCACCACTGAGCAGCAGCCTGTAGCAGCGTGCAGCCAGCAGGTGGCAGCACGGAGCAGGCTGGCACTGCAGTGCAGGCAGTCTGCTGCAGTGGCCTCTCACCACCATAAGCAACCTCCTCACGTCCCCGTCTAACGGCCAAAGTTGGGTTTCGCTGAATTGATGGAACCCCCCGATGTTATCACGGCTGATTTATGGCTGCGTGTGTGGCGCTGCGGCTGAGTCACGGCAGAGTTAAGGGAAGAGCGGGGGGGGGGGGAAGGGATGAGCTTCAGGCTCCAAAATAAAATACAAAAAAAAAAAACTCCAGACAAAATAAATGTGAAGTGGTGGGTTAGTGTCCCACTGATCCTATCACACGGGGACATTTGGCACTGCGGCATTTGCAGGGTTTTATCAGAGGAATGAAAGGATGAGCAGGTGAAAGTCACAGAAGTCGTTTATCTATTTATCTATTTATCTATTTATCCATCCGGGTGCACCTATCTGCCCTCCTCCTCCTTTTGGATGCAGCAGACGCCATAGCTGCAGCAGCAAAGGGGGACAGACACGACAATCAATCCATGCTCATCTGTTTTCTTCTGGCGTGTGGATGAGCTCAACTCCTGCTTGTAGCAACATGTGTGTGTGAGTGTGTGAGTGTGTGTCATAGCATGTGTGTGTGTGTGTGTGTGTGTTTGGTGCAGGCTGTGAAAAACTCCATTGTGTCTCATTCTGCTCTGCTATGTTAATGCGACCGGGGGGTGTGGGAGTGCTGGGGAAGCGACGACACAACGAGCCACGTCGTGGCGAATCAGATCGGGGGTGTTTATTTATTTATTTATTTATTTATTGCGGGATTCCTGTTTTGTTGAAACGAGGAATACACCGGGGCTCGTGTCGCTGCCGGCCTTAAAACGGCTGAACACAGACGTACCTTGACACCTCGGATGATTAGTCAGGTCGGCCTCACCTGGAAGAGAGCAGATAAAGAAGTGGGGATTACTGCTTGGTGGAGGAGAGGCACTGAGCTGAATATTATCCTTGGAAAGGGGTGTGTGTGTGTGTGTGTGGACTACAAGTATGTGTGTAAGTGGGAGACTAGCAAGGGAATTGAGAGCATGTTTGTGTTTTTTAATACCAGTATCAAATACATATCAGACAGCAGACTGCCTGCCCGCTCACACTGATGCAGACACACACACACAGGCCATGCATATATTGAACGAATAGGAGGACACACACACACACACACACACACACACACACACACACACTGTCTACTTTATTGACTCGTCAGCCCATGTAACAGAGAGGATAATAACCAGATGACATCATCTAACATATGATATCTACTGTCATCTACACACACACACCCTCATGATCCCTGCAGTGAAATTCTGTTTGTGGATCATAATCTTAGACGCCCACTTTCAGGCTCCGGGATTCGGACCCTAATCCAAACCCTTTACGTGACTAGTGGCTGATGGGATTCCTTGTCCCGGGCCTGGATGGGGAGACTCGTGTCCTGGTGTCACTAACTGCCGCTGCGTGCCAGCTCCCGTGTGTGTGTGTGTGTGTGTGTGTGTGTACCTCTCCGTTGGCACTTAAACCAGGATAATTGCCGGCTGCCACAGCACTGTGTCGCCATGGCAACATTCCCTTTCTACCCATCAGCGCTATTTATGGTGGTACAGAGAGAGGGGGGGGGGGAGAAAAAAAAAATTACAGAAACGTTTCTGAATGCCAATCACGGCAGACTACGAAGCCGCAGGTGTGTGTATGTGTGAGTTGAGTTGTGTTTGCATGTGTTCGGGTATGTTATTACACCTGAAACTCAACCAGCAGAACAAAACCCTGCACCCACTGCGGCTCTCCAGGGCCAGGGTTGGAAAAGAAGACGTGGTTGTTGTTGGCTCTTCAGTTGTGTGGCAGGAAGCTATCAGGCTCAGCGTGACCATCTGAACTCAGATTGCAATGTTCTCGCTTTATGCAAGAAATGATTTGACGTATGGAACTGTAGTTCTTAAAAAAACAATTGGCACAATCATCTAGGATTGTTAGATCCTTTTAGAAATATTGAGGTCAATTTATAAGCATGAAAACTAGCAATCCCATTATTCTCAAACGTATATGTTGCGTTTACACACTGGGCCTTTAAAGTACCACTGAAGTTGCTGTCTTCGGCTGAGAACTTCAACACATTCCTTGCACTTGCAACCACCCGATTTCCCTCCAGTATTCCACTTCACTTCTACGCCACATTTCCAGCCATTAAAAAATCATCAGAATCCGCCGTCTTAACTCGAATGGAATGAGGGACCTGTTAAGTACAAACACAGAGCCATCTCTGGAACACATTTCTGAAATATTTCCCTGCTGAGTAGAAACTATGTGCATAGTAAACCATCTATTTCTCCCTATGAGGACACACTTCATTCTTGAGAAATACCACATCTTGAGTATCTCTTTTTTTTTCAGTTTGGAAACTCCGCACAGAGCCACCATGTGATCTGCGACGGCGAGCCAAGGACTACAACTGCGCTGTCATTCTCTTTCTCCAGGCGTTTTTAGGCTTTGAAGAAAGAAAACAGAAGCCTTGGATCAGAGACAATCGGCGTGGTTGTCGTCCGTTTTTCATGCCTCAGAAAATAACTGGAAAAGCCATTTAAAAAAGGAATGCGTTTTGGGAATTGAAGAGGCAGGAGTCCAGAATTCTGCCCTCACCCAGCTGTCCACACACACACAAACCCTGAGGTTAACCACAAGCCTCATCAAGGCACGCGAGCCGAAGAGGCCGATAAATCCAACCTGAGCCCTTCGGCTCTAAAGGCTCAGACCCCACCTGAGACAGCAGGGGAACATACCTGCCAGGTAGAGGCGTGGGAGTTTCATCTGTCGGACAAGCTGTTCCACAACAGAGGAATATACAAGGAATTGCGTGCAGCGCAGCGCATCGCCGCAGATTGAGCGGTGGCCTGTGTGACACCCCCCCTCTGCAGACGCTGCTGAGAACCCAGCCCCAGGAAGCTTCTCATGTAGACAGAGCCAGAGGCATTCTCTACAATAATAAATAATCCAGTCATTTTAGGGGGGAGAAGAAGCCTCCA
This sequence comes from Eupleurogrammus muticus, assembly GCA_036785175.1. Classification (NCBI taxonomy): domain Eukaryota; kingdom Metazoa; phylum Chordata; class Actinopteri; order Scombriformes; family Trichiuridae; genus Eupleurogrammus; species Eupleurogrammus muticus. The sequence goes on from JAYKQN010000020.1 coordinate 18,585,305, forward strand.
CTTGTCTTTAGAACCGTCTTGCCGTGAAGCTCTGCAGCAATGAGCATTTTCGAAATTGTTAAAAAAAAAAAGGGAGTTGGGGAGAGAAGAGAGCGAAGACTGGAGTTTATTCCAGACAATAGGAATCTCAGCTGCGTGTGCAGACACTTGCTTTTTGTGCATCGTTTGCAGGACAAGCTGTGCTGAAATAATAATACACACCTCTTCTATTGTGTCTAGCAGTTTTGCAGGGACTTCCCTCAACCTGCAGCACTGCACCGCTCGATAAACGCTGTATTTACAAAGAACTTCTTAATGCCAAAGCCTCCTCTCACTGGTTCTGTCATCTCCATCACACACAACCCCAGCGTTTAGCATCCTCTGCTATCGTTCTAGGCTAGCGACACCCACCCCATAAGACCGTATGCCCCAAACCCATAATGTCACCACAGATAGTAAATCACCAATCAGCACAAGCAGCTTGTGGAAGCAATTAGAACGTGCACACTCGCATATGTTACACGTACTGGTCCAGAAGCAACGCAACTAGAGATCTCAGTATAAATGCACATTTCAAATAGCATGTATGAGATAAAAGGAAAGCAACACACACACACACATCGCTGACCATCTTGTGTCCTGACCGGAGGGGCCATTTGGACGGTGGGGGTGGGAGAAACGTGGGGG